>PITA01006951.1:0-95635 GCA_004023965.1 Spilogale gracilis | reverse complement strand
CAAACTGTATTTTCCAGTTGTTTTCAAAACTGTCACCTAATTTTAGTGTTCAAAATAACAAAAATGTAAAATCATCAAAAATATATTTCTGTTGCATGAATTCCAAATAATTTTAAGCTTATAAATTTAAGCCTAGAAGATGTTTAGTCACATAGAGTTGGAGTATTTTCTACAAATATAGGAGAGCTCCTGATATATTAACTTCTTGACTTAGAAAAAGAAGAAGAAAAATCGCTGGACAGGTGTGGACATCATCATTGGGAAAACCTGGCTGACTCAACCCACTGAACCTAACCTGATGAACGCACTTTCTCATTTCTCCAGAGCAAATGGGAAAATCAAGTCCTTGAGTATATGCCTGTGACAATTTTGTTCTTTTTTCAGTGTTTTAGCATACAGTGGTATTTCTTATCTGAATTATTTATTATGATGGCTGTCAGTGATTTTTCTACTTCTATTACTGTACACTTATTAGTTAACATTGTATGAAGGAAAATATTTGTATTTATTTTATCAGTGTGGGCCCATGGTTCTTATCTTATTCCATTATGATCTATTATTATCAATTCTGTCCCAAAATTATCCCAAATTTGGTCAGTGGGATCCTCGTGAAGCTATCTCTTGTGTCGTTTTGCCATGACGACCCCCATCATTCTTTGAGACTTTCTGACACAAATACTGTTCCAGGCTGCTCATATGCTTTCCCTCTCCAGTCCCAGAAGCATCATTTATTTCCTCATGAAATTCCAGTTAGAAATCAACATCTGGGTGATAGGCATGCTCATTATTATTAGGGTGTTGTTATTCTCAGAACTGGGAAGAACATATATATGTGTGTGTGTGTGTATATATATATATACACACACACACATACATATATAACTTTATTATTAAGTTATTTCTACATTAAAAACCATCAGTTTTCACCAATACCATTAGAACCCCAAACCACAGGTTTTATATTTTTCATATTTGCAACTCTTTCCGTATTTGCAACTCTCATTTCTGACAATGGCAAACCTGGTGGCTCTCATTATCCTTATTTTTGGTTCCATTCACCCTGTATACAACAAATGTTCCAATGCTTCCATTTGCCCTTCATCTCTAATGCCTCTCCTCCCTCACTTGGATTTTGACACCTGATACTGAGCCCCTGCACCACCACTGCTCTCCTTTGTCAATGCTCTTCTCTCCCTGCTCTGCTTCCAGCACCTTCTACCAGACCGAGGTCACTGGCACCCACAGGGCACCCTCCTCACACTGCTTAGTGCCACCCTGCTCTTATAGCAGCATATCCTCATTCAAAAGCCAAAAAGCTAAGTGATTCCAAAGCACTTACATCAGCCCAGGTCCTCCAAGAAGCAGATGCCAAGCCTGGATTAAATATGTAAGAATTTTATTAAAGGAAATGACTGTGTGAGATAAAATAGGAAGGTAGCCAGACAAGCCTGGGAGAGCCACCAGAGCGCAAAGAAGCCTGACTCCACGTGAAAATATAGATGAGAAAATTTGGATGGAAGAGTATGAGGAAAACTCAGCAAACCTATCAAGGGGTCCTCGAACCTAAGCAAACTATCAGAGGAGTCCTGTGACTCCCAGAAATCTTTCTGCTTTAGTATCCATCCCCACCATACTGTTATTGGGTGCAAAGAGCCTGTGCAAAGTGTGGGAAGAGCACAGAGGAGGGGTTGGAATTCAGAGCCCAGCAGCTGGGAGCCCTCAGCAATTTTAGCCCTGGATTCACAGAAGCAGGATCCATATTCTCACAGCTGCTCCAACACCAACATCATTTTTTCTTTTATTTAATATTTCCAGTCAGAATCACAATAAAACAAACTGCTTGCTATAAACTGCATGTAGCAACAAGAAGCCATCACGTGCCAGAACACTGGGCCTTTTTTTTTCATAACTCAGAAGGAAAGAGCACCGCATTAAGTTCAACCCTTTTTAATATAAAAAAAGATCTTTGGAAGTGTGTCCTTCAGAAAGTGTTCGAAGTGGTTACTGCATAAGTAGTTACTAGTTATCAAATCTCTGACGACAGGTCTGGCACTATGAGACAATGCTGAACATGGTGAACCATAGGTCTAACTAATAAGTACATTTTTGCAAGGATATCCCTTATTTGTGGCCCACAGCATTTTAGAATTTTAATTTTTCACTTAGTACATTTGTATTTGTTTAAAATGTTATGTCGAACATTCTCAAATAAACATATACCAAAAATAGGCAGACTGTTACACTTTGGAAAATGAAAGATAGAAAGTAGGGGGTCATGGCAATAGCGAACTATTTTATATTACACAATTTTTAGCAACTGTAGACAGAAATCCAGCCCTTAAAGCTACAATTCAGCATTCGTACACTCTTAGATATTACCCCTGCATTTAATCCCTCACTTTTTAACATCAATTTGAGTGGGGGCCATATGTTTATATTTCATTAACTTGGCTTAAATTTTGTCATAATGCTAAAAAGCCCGATGGTCCCTAAATACACAAAAATGTTATTCAGAGAATAAAACAAGAAATTATATAGTACAAAACTAGACACCTACAGAAAACAGATATGGATACGTAAAAATTAGACACAATGACTTTCTGAAGAAAGTTCTGAAATCTAATTTTCACAAAAATCCCTGATATTTAGGATTGCCTTAAAGAAACACAAGAATTGGAGAAGACAAAAACCAAAAGCTGAGCACTATTAGTATGATAAAAAAATATATATAAAACTATTTTTAAAAATACTTATGGCTTACAATCATTCAACATTTTATACACATTTGTAGAATCCCCATTGTGTTGCAGATATAATATTTACATGTGAAAATGCTGTACAAAATGGTAATCTCTAGCCACCTGTATTTATTGAGCATTTGAAATGTGACTATTTCAAACTGAAGATGTATTCTACATATAAAATATACAACAGGGGCACCCAGGTGGCTCAGTCAGTTAAGCATCTGACTCCTGATTTCAGCTCAGGTCTTGATCTCAGGGCTGTGGAATCAAGCCTGGCATTGGGCTCTGTTCCTGGTGTGGAGCTGTCCTGAGTTTCTCTCTAGCCCTCTCCCACTGCCCCTCCCCTCTCTTTCTCTCTTAAAAAAAAAAAAAGTACACACCAGATTTCAGAGACTAAGATGAAAAAAAGATAAAAGGAAAATATCTCATTAATATTTTACATTAATTAAATATCAAATGATAACATTTTACATATTGGGGGTTGATAAAGTATATTATTAACATTAATTTAACCTACTCCAAGCTTTTCTAATGTGGACACTAGGTAATCTTAAATTACATATGTAAATTCCATTATATGTCTATTGGAAAAAATGTTAATACATTAACTGTTGTGGTAGATAATCATGTTTATCTAGAAGTCTATCTTTCCAACCTTTCAGGGCCTTGGTAGGACTGCACTTCCTCACTCTCTTTGAAGTTAAGTGTGGCCAAGAGGCTTCCTTTGATTTGGTCAGTTATGAGAAGAATCATGGAAATTATGAGATACAGCAAATGTCACTTCCCAAAACAGGCTTTAAGAGTCTGTGTGAGTTTTACTTCCCAGCTGCTGTTACCACAGAAACAGACATTGTAAAGGGGCCTGTGTCTTCCTGGCTGCTTAGTGACTAAGGGCCCTTTCACCAGCACTGAAGACATGTAGTTTCAATCAGATATAAACTTGTGTTCTAAGCCACCAAAGTTTGGAGTTGCATGGTAACATGGTGTGGGGGGAGGTCACCAAGAGAATGTGACCACCAGCTGACCCCAGAGCTGGACTTCAGCAATCAGAGGCTCCTCACCCCTTTCCCTGTCTTTGCAAGGTGCATTCTACTTGCCTCCCCAACTCCCACAAGCTCAAGGACGTGGCCTTGACATAATAAGGTGGGGCTGGACCATCCCAACAGTGCACATGACTGAATCCAGTTCAGTCCCCTATACAAGCTTTTCAGATGTAGCGTGTTGGTGTGGAGAGCTACTCATCCTGCAGACACCCAAGACAAATTAAGTTCCCTTGCTTTTTAACCGGCCACCTACCAGCCTGGAGTAGTCTTCTCTCTTCCTCTCTCCCTGCCCTTTGAGTCGGGAGGGCGGTTACAGGTTGAACCCCCAAGGTCCCCTAGGTTGCAGGCAAACCATTGTCAGCTAGCCAGGCGACCCAGGACATGGTCCTGGGGAAAGAGGCATCCGTGGGGGCAACCCCGAGTCAGTCAGCCCAGGACCTCCGCGTGAGAAGTGGCCGCCAGATAAGAGCTTGCAGACGGAGCCTCACGGTCAGGACGCCGTGCAAATGCCAGCTTGGGCCTCGGCGCTCATTTGTGGAACTGCGCAGATTGCACTGCGCAGAACAAAGGGACGCATGGTTGCGTGGCGGCCTGGCGTCTGCCTTGCGTGGTACAGTGGGTACGCCAATGCCCTCCGGAGGCTGAAGGTCAGCCTAGAGAGTTGGAGGTGGAGGATATGCAAGGGTTCACTACTCTGCTAGCTTCAGGGCTGGCAGACAAGGTGGGAGAGCAGGATGATAAATTGGGAGAAGTTAGCCTGTGGTTTGTAAAGTGCCCCGGGCGCAAGCTGCGGTGGATTGAGGTCCGCGCTTGTGACTAAACTTGACACGGAGGTTCACAGGTGAAATCCCCGGGAAAGGGATGAAGAGGAAGATGTTGCCGTGACTGACAGTGAAACAGACCAAACACCCTGTGTCATCTTCCCCTAATACAAAGGAAAGCAAAAGTACAGGAACAACTCCAGGCAGCAGAGTAGCTCCCAATTCCGGAGACGTTCATCATGAGAGAATTTACTTCCACTGAGCGTATTGATAGAGCTGCCAAGTTCCAGCGAAAGGCCAGGGAAACTATCCATACATGGTTAGGGAGGCTGTGGGGTAGGGGAGACAATGGTATTTCTCTGACCCGGCAGGAAGGACAAATAATTGACAATATCACCACCACACATCACACACTCGGCCTTGTGGCAGTGACTTCACGGCACTTGGGGTAAAAGGAATCTATTCAAAGACTCCCCTCTCCCCAGGCAAGCTTACAGATAAAACTCACAAGTATCTGCACTTAGCCCAATTCTGTTTTTCTAGGGGATGCTGCCCTCATTCTCGGAAAGTAAACCCTAACTACAAAACATATTCTTCTCCAGCCTAACCACGACCCATATCCAAGAGGAGGCCTGGACAGACCCCCTGGAAAAACCTCCAGCTCTATCTGGTCAAGAGCCAACCCCCTCTTCAGAACCCCCATCCCTAGGCACAGCTGCAACACTCTCACATCCTCCAAAACCCCTTAAAAGGGCTAGCCTCACAGAAATTCAGGGTAACATTTCTCTTGATATCTGATCTCTCTCCTCCCTTGGAGAGTGAATAAACTCTATCCTGCTTGTAGCTCTACTCTTGGTGCAATACTTTGCTGTCCACATCACCAGTGACCCTAACAGGAGTTCAAGGTACTCAATTCCCTTACAGATTATTATCTCTCAAGGAGGCTTGACCCATTGAGTATGAACTCCCTGGGCATGTGAGACTCAGGAAATCTATACAGAATGTACAACAAATTCTTAGGGATCTGGGAATGAGAAAGGCAATTTACACCCCTGTCTTTGAAGGTCCTGATTGGGCCACATTCACTGCAAGAATAAAAGCTAAAATACTCCAGCATTTGGTATAGGATACTGATATGCTGAACCCAATTTTGGGACAAGATATTTATGATTTATCATAAATATATAAATTTATTTAAATAATCCATTGCTGATCTAGAGGAAACTGACGAATCCCAAAAATGGATATAGGCTGTAGGAAAGGCCTAGAGAGGTGGCTTAAAAAACTAAAAGACTATGACAACTGCATATAAGCGTCCAGTAAAAATAACCTGGAAGAAAATGTAGTTTGACCTCACTGCAGTTGGGTCCCTACCTAAACAGATAGAAGGACAACACAGTGCTATGTTGGTCAGTCTATGGAAAACTTTAAAATATGAACAACAATTCAGACCTAGCCCTGCTGTCCCCCACTTGCTCCAGCAGAGGTCTGGGGGTGGGGGTTATAGTCCTAATCAGGGTGGGAGCCTCCCACACCCTGGGTAGAGGATTTCCTCCAGGTGAGAGTTGTTGGAGGTGATCCGGAGGCCTCATATTGGGCTCACTACTCACCCGTCCTCCAGAAATAAACAAAAGGTGGCAGCTCTGATGGATACTGGAGCCAAATGTATTCCGTAGTATATGGTAACCCTCTGAAGTTTTCTGGTTCCCTCAGCAACATTGATGTGCACAGTTATGATCAAGAAGGTACTTTTGACACTGCAAATTGGGCATTCTACCCCCAAGAACATGAGGTTTTCATCTCTCCAACACCAGAGAACATATTGAGCATTAATATCCTACACGGTCAAACTCTGCAAGCCTCTATCAATGAATTTCACCTCCAGATTAGTAATTAAACCAGTTCTATGGAGAAATACCAATTGGAAATAGGCAAGCCTGCCACACCCATGAAGAATGGTAACTGTCAAACAACAAAAATTGCCTGAAGGGCATTTTTAACACAAGAGAAACTATCCAAGAACTGCACTAAATGGGTATATTATGCCCTGGTCATAGTGCTCTCAGTAGCCCCATATGGCCCATAAAAAAGTCAGATGGTTTATGGCAGATGATGGTGGACTACCAAGACTTGAACAAGGTAGAGTTCCCCCATCCATGCAACTGTGCCCAACATTGCCACCATCTTAGGTACCTTGGCCATAGTTCCAGGAATGTACCCTGTTCTACCAGACTTAGCAAATACCCTTTTCAGTATACCCAGGCACCGGGTCACAAGATCAATTTATCTGTGCACAGGAAGGGCAACAATGGATCCTTTGAGTACTTCCCCAATGTTACCTACACAGACCCACCGTATGTCATAGAATGGTAACATGCAGCCTGTCCCTATTCTCCTTCCCTGTATCAATAAAATGGGCCCATTACATTGATGATATAATCCTAACATGTGAAGACTTACCTCTGCTGCGGGCTGTGCTGGAACATCTGCAAAGGAGAGGACAGACAAAGGACCCACAGAAAAGTCAAGGCTCAGGCACCACCATCAGGTTTTGGAAATCTTTTGGTCAGGTAAGATTTATGTTGTCCCATATGCTGTGTTTAAAAAGATGCAAGCCTACTCAACCCCTAAGAATATAAAGGAAACACAAGCCTTTGTATGACTTTGGGATTTTAGGGGATTTTTATTCCCTACCTGGCAGTGTCACCGTCCTTTATTCTACCTGAAAAAGAAAGGGCAAATGTATGGTATATACAATCACGTCAAATTCCTAAAGCTTCCAACCTCCATCTCCTTGAGGGCAGCTGGGCATGTTCAGTCCTCCACTGGTACAGTTATTTGGTCACCATTGCTCTCCTTGCTCCCCTATTGTCCTGGAAGACATCATAGCACACATAGAAGCCCTCACTAAATTCACTCAGCAAGCCTTAAATGACAACCAGCAAGACCTGGTCTTCACTGGACACCGGACTGTCTCTGATGAGAAAAGCTGTCCTCAAAAATAGGATGACCTTGGATATTATTACTTCCTCATAAGGAGGCACTTGTGCCATTATGCATCTAGAATGTTGTGTTTATACCTAATGAGACTGTTAATGTATCATCTTTATTAAATTACATAAGGATAAAAGTAAATGTCCTGAACGATCTGATCCCCAGCCTAGGGAGCTTAATAAATCAGTACTTCAGGTCATAGGGCTCTTGGTGGGAAAAATAGTTACTAATTTTGGAAATCATTGTTTTAATCTGTGTTTTCTCTTGCATGTACCTGTATCACTACTGTGTCATCCACCACCAGTGCAACCAGATAGGCACCAAAAAAGTGAAACCATGTTAGTGAAACCCTTTGCTGACCACTCAGGGCACATTGCACAGGAGGGGGCCATATGAGATTGTAAGAGCTGGTCACAAGGGATGGAGTATTAGGAGGGGTTCGTGTAGAGGATATGATGGCGAGTTGACCCTGAACTGGACCTCATCATTCAGAAACAACCTACTCCCTCTCCTGTCTTTGGAATGTGCATACAGCATGCCTTCCTGATCCCAGAAGCCTCTATGAGGACAGGACTTTGGCGTAGTGATGTCGTGTTGAGACCACCTAGAAGTGGTTAACCCAGTTAAGCCCCTTAGAAACTTGTACAATACGGCCGGCTGGTGTGGAGATGTGCTTCTCTTGTGGTTATCCAAGACAAGCCTCGTATTTAAGTTCCCTTATGAAATCTGCCACCTACTAACCTGCAGTGGGCAGCTGCTTCTCTTCAGTGTCACTCTGCCCTCTGAGTTTAGGGCTGGTTTCAGATCAAACCTGGAAAGTTCCCAGGTTACGAACCAACACCTGGAGTCCAGTGTTTCCCAAACTTCAGTTTGTATCAGAATCACCTGGAAGCTTTGTTAAAAACACAGACTGCGGGGCACCTGAGTGGCTCAGTCGTTAAGCATCTGCCTTCCACTCAGGTCATGATCCTGAAGTCCTGAGATGGAGCCCCGCATCAGGCTCCCTGCTCGGCCAGAGGCCTGCTTCTCCCTCTCTCACTCCCCCTGCTTGTGTTCCCTCTCTGGCTATGTTTCTCTCTGTCAAATAAAGAAATAAAATCTTAAGAAACAACAATAAAAACATAGACTGTGTGTCTAACAAGTTCCCAGGTGCTGCTGATGCCACGGGTCTGGGGAGCATTGTTTCAGAACCACCGGCTTGGCCTAGCCTGGCTGGCAGGGGCAATGAAGCTTGGGGCTGAATAATAGTTTGAAGAACTCCTACCTAACTGTTGATAATGAATCCAATATTATTGTTTATCCCAATATGGTAATGAGGTGAACATCAGCACAGCTATGTTCTGAGAAAATAAGATTATGTATTAGAGTTTTATTACTATTATTACAATGTACTTTGATTTACAATATTCTATCTCAGATACTGTCTACATCAATGCAGTAACAGTTCCTATGTATCCTTTTCCTTTGCCAGACCATTAGAAAATACAGGGGTTACATTGCATTCCAATAAGACTAGTCACACAATTTAAAATTTAGCTTGGAAAAAAGTTCCTTTTAGATGGTCTCTGACAAACGATACAATTTATTTACTGATCAACAAAAAAAGTAAAACTAATTGTGCTGAAACAATTTTTAATAAAAATTAACCTGAAAATCACAGAAATGTCTGTAACTGTCCATAAAGGATAATAATTTTACTTTCAGCAAACATATCCAAATGATTTAAAAAACACACACACAGACACAAAGAAAACACAGACAAAAACCATCAGTACCCAGGTGTCTCATTCTCCTTCATTTGGGGGCATTGTGGGGAGCCATATCCAGCCACATACAAATAAAAAGTAACTTTTTTTAAAAAGATTTTATTTATTGGGGCACCTGGGTGGCTCAGTTGGTTAGGCGACTGCCTTTGGCTCAGGTCATTTTTTTTAATGTATTTTTTTTAATGTATTTGACAGAGAGAAATACAGCCAGAGAGGGAACACAAGCAGAGGGACTGAGAGAGGGAGAAGCAGGCTTCCCACCGAAGCAGGAAGCCCAATGTGGGGCTCGATCCCAGGTCTCCGGGATCATGACCTGAGCTGAAGGCAGTCGCCTAACCAACTGAGCCACCCAAGTGCCCCACAAGTAAAAAGTAACTTTTAAGAATTACTCTGCAGCCCGTGCCCAGTTCTTATCTTCTAATGCCACCCTCCAATATATCCTTGAAGAAAGAGCTGATTGTAGGACTAGGACAAGATGAGCCTACAGCATCTTGAAGTGCCCGAAAGTAAGAAAACGTGTAAAAGGCAAAAGGACGCAGGAGCCCACCAAAAGAGCTCCAAATGCCCAGATTTGAAAAAGTTGGAGCCGCAAAAAATAATACACTATTGCGTTATTACTCAAAGTACAAAATAAATATCCAAGAATCCATAGTAAGATAAGTCATTAAATAAATATATAAATAAATAGGAGATAGAAAAGAAATCTCTCCTACAGGTGAATTTCAAATAAAGTATATAAGTAATTATGTAGATATACCCCACCCCCAGGGAGATGAAGCCTAATCACTCACCCTTCACTTCTGAGCTATACTCAGTGATTTGTTTCCAAATACTACCTACAGTGTGGAATGGGCAGTGGGAGGAACAAGTCTCTTTACAGTGGAGAAGACTGACAAATGCTCCCTTTTCTAGGTGATGAAGGTTCACATCATGCGGATAGTATGTAGCTTTCATTTATAATGTTGAGAATGGCACTTTGCCTCTGTTGTCTTCCTCCCCAAAACTCATAACCCACTTCACCTGAGAAAACCATCAGACAACCCCAGACTGAGGGACATTCTATAAAACGTCTGATCAGCAGCACCTTGCAAAACTGTCAAGGTCATAAGACAGGAAGGAAAGTCTGAGGAGCCTCAGGAGACATGAGGACGAAATATCATCTTGTATTCTAGATGGGACTTGTGAACAGAAAAGGAACAAAGAAAAACTGATAAAAAGTAAAGTATGGACTTTAGCTAATAATAATATATCAATATTACTTCATTAGTAGTGACCAATCTCTAATAGTGGTATGAGATAGTAACAACAGGGAAACTCAGCATAGTATATGAGGAAACTTTGTGTTTTGTCTTTGAAACTTTTCAGCAAATCTAAAATTTTCTCAAATAAAAATTGTTTTTAGATATAAAAAGATGGTAACTATTCTTTTTTAAATGTCCTCATCTTTTAATTGTGAGATAGCTGAGTTAAATTTGGGTCTTTCACATCCTGAATGAACTCCTAGAAATTTTTCCTGACCAGCTTCCTCAGAAATTTTTCCTTACTTGACCTGACTGTGTCAGGTAAGGAAGGCTTCCTTCCTGAAGACAGTATGTGAGCCTTCAGTGGTGAGATTTTCTGGTGTTCAAAATGACACTGGTAATGGTTTCAATTAGGCTTGAAATCCTCAGTTGTTAGAAATTAAGAATAAAATTAGTAAAATTGGAACAGATAAAACTGTTACTCTCACCCCCTCAGTTGATCTGATACCTTCAGCTGTGAGTGGTCCTGGATTCAATCACATTTGAACAAGAAATTTACTGATTTCTACATGGAAGTATGAGTTTCAATCCATGACTTGAAATAAATTGGATGATGGAAATTATTCCATGCAAAGTCCCTGTCAACTGATTTATGACATACATATATTGTGTCATGTGGAAGCCACGAATGTGATATGGGTTAGGATTTCAAACATAGAATTAATCCCCAGTTGTTCTTGGGGCACGTGGGTGGCTCAGTCATTAAGTGGCTGCCTTCAGTTCAGGTCATGATCCCAGGGTCCTAGGATCAAGTCCTGCATCAGGTTCCCTGCTCAGTGGGGAGCCTGCTTCTCCCTCTCCAACTCCCCTGTTTGTGCTCCCTCTCTCTGTGTCTGTCTCTGTCAAATAAATAAACTCTTTAGAAAAAAAAAAATAAATCCCCAGTTGTTCTCATATAACCAAATTCAATTTTCAAACTAAAAATGTTTTTCCTATCTTTCCTTTCTTTTTCTTCTGCCTTCTCTCCCCTCCACCTTAATTTTGGCACTTTTTTCATAGTTCTTCGTGTCCTAGAGAGAAACCTGAGGATGGGAGCTTTCCAGGGAAGCCTGGGTGCTTACTGCTGGGTGGGACGGAATGGAATGTGCAAACCTATTCCTATATTCCCATGTGATGCAGGGCTAGCCCAGGGACGGCATTACCTGCCCTGTGTATTCACACAGCTGCAGAGTCATTGAAATGACCTATGGGTCCTATCACTGCACATATTCAATTAGAACCCTTTATTAATGGACCAAAGATGAACAGGGAAATGGGAAAATTACCGTGCAAATTGCTTTAATCCATCCAGCCCTCCTTGGCTGTGCCTTCCCTGATTAGTCTCTAAATTTTTCCTCTTTACTTATCCTCTGTCTATAAAATCTATTTACCTGACTTTGTGGTGTTCCACATTTATTTTCCTTTCCATTTACCATGCACATATGTGCGCAGGTGCGCACGCGTGCACGTGCACACACACACACACACACACACACACACATCCCAGAAGTGCACTAATGTTCCCCTCCCTGTGAAGGGTTTCTTGACTGTACTAAACTACTCACTCCTCCCTGTGTATAATTTCTTGAAAAATACTGGTTAACATAATCTTCTAAATCTCATAAAATGAATGAATACATGGCCTAAGATGAGAATTCAGTGTTTGACTACAATTTTGCTGGAATTATGTAGTGCTACTGACTTCTAGATAAGAAATTAAAAACTTATAGTTCTCTACATATACCCCAGCCATGTCCTTTTAGAAAATCGCATTGGGTTCAATTGATCATACATCTTAAAGTTCAGAATGGCAAATCAGAGGTCATCCTTTAAAGTAAAATAACTAGACAGAAAAACATACCTACTGATTATTATATAAAATTACTACTTTCTCTGATAAGGTTAAAGTGCATCATCCAGTCATTAGTTCAGACCCAAACAACTCTTCCTGGTTCTATATAAGCAGAATAAATCTCCCAAAGATATTACTCAGATCTAAACTATGGATTAAAGATTGTGAGTTGATGATTTCTGCATTTGACTTTACAGATATCTGCCTTTAGCTTTGCATGATTTTTTTGGTCATCAACTATTTATCTTTCCAAATTTACCATGTGCACATATCATGCTATTGGGTTAGGTGTGATGGATTATAAAATGCAATTTCTACCCTCCAGGAATTATCGTTCATTTATCATATTTTTCTAATATAAAAGAACACAGCTCTGCCAGATAAATGTGAAGATATACAGGTAAATTGAAAGAGTAAATGTTACAGTGACATTCCTCATTGGTACCTTTGCCCCTTCCTATCCACCCATATCTAAAGAAGTGCCACATTAAACAAAAGATATTGGGGGTATTTAAAATGTTTTCTAATATTTATACATTCTCCCTCTTTCCTTTTGAAATGCTGTATGTGTCACCTCTCCTAGTCTTTGACCCCTCAATTTTATTTTATTTTATTTATTTATTTGAAAAAGAGAGTACGAGGAAGGAAGAGAGGCAAAGGGAGAATCAGACCTCCCCCTGAGCAGGGAGCCCAATGTGGGACTCAATCCCAGTGCCCTGAGATCATGACCTAGCCAAAGGCAGCCGCTTAACCAACTGAGCTGCTCAGGCACTCCTGGACGAATCTATTTTTAATCTGGAATTGGTAATGAGGAGCAAAGGCCCTGGAATGTGCCTGGTTCTATCTCTTGGGAAGCTTTGTGCCCTTGAACAAGTAATTTACTCACTCTGCAACTCAGCTTCTTCCTCTGGTAAATGATGTTAGTAATAGGACTTACAGCACTCTCATGAGGGCTAAATAAATAAATAATGGTGTTAAATGTTAGATATTAGATAACAGTGTTTGATATATAGCAAGCATTTAATAAATGTTGACTGTTATTACTGATCTAGTGGTTTGCTGTCTCTATTAATTGCTTCCTTGGATTCAGGAACTAAATCACCAGCAAGATGCTCCACACTCCTGCAGCCAGATGATGACTTAAGGCAGCAACAGCCTGACCCCCATCACTATGCTCTGGTAAATGGGACATAGAGCCATTCAGAGAGAAGAGAAATTGCTTTTTCAATGTAGGAGAGTCAGATAAAGCTTCACAGCAACATAAAATTTGTTACTTTCCCACAAAAATATATAATTATTTTGAAATTCTCTTTACAGCGCTTTCTTCAAAAATTCAAAATAGGGGGCACCTGGGTGGTTCAGAGGGTTAAGCCTCTGCTTTAGGCTCAGGTCATGACCCACATTGGGCTCTCTGCTCAGCAGGGAGCCTGCTTCCTCCTCTCTCTCTCCTGCCTCTCTGCCTGCTTGTGATCTCTCTCTCTCTCTCTCTGTCAAATAAATAAATAAAATCTTTAGAAAAAAAAATTCAAAATAGACTTGGCTTTCAATACAGATTGAAATGACAATGTGTTGTATTGATCCATGACTCCTCTAAAGAAAATAATTCTTATATATGACCAAATTTTATATCTTAAAATTTGGGTGAAATTTAATTTTGTCTTGTTCTTTTATAGCTCACTTTAACTATTACTTTTGGCTAACTCTTTGCTCTGAGAACCTTAGGTTTGGCATTTAAAGGAAACCTCAAATTTTCAACCAGGGAAACATCTCACAGCATATGAGAAATTTGAACATACAAGAATTTTTATCTCCTGAAGCACAACCATCAACAGCAGACCATGCATAAAATTATAAAAGGATATTATTCTACTTGTAAAGAATTTAAGCATTTCCACCATATAAAACAAAGAAAAGCTACACAAAGGAGAGCCCAGGCTTCTCCAAGGGGACAGCAATCATTTGGCTTTAAGTGACAAGGATAATTTACATCAATTTACAAATTAACCACCAGTATGACAAACATGAAGCCAGTCCGTATTTGATGTGGGAATATTATTAAATAACTGTCATCTTGCAGTATGTTTAAATTAGTTAATTTGTTTCAATTCATTAATTTTTAAATTAATCAGTTCTATATGTTCTTTTGCACAAAACTGGAAGGATTTTCCTGCAGCTCAACATTGCCCTCCTATGGACTAAAAGCCATAATATAGTATTTCGGATATTTAAAAAAGAAATAGGAAACTCATACTCCTAGTACAGGTTTTAAAATAAGCAATCAGTCTCAGAAATATGAATAGCAGCATCACTAAGTGATCATATAAGATGTGAAGTCCTCCTTCCACAGATCACTTCTACCCTGGAGAGATTTCCCAACGTTAGATAACCATTTGGTCTTATGGGTGAGCGATCATTACAGAGAAATAAGCAACATCATGAAGAATTGGTTATTTTACTGAATCTGGCCAGTAATTACAGGGACATCCCAAGGTGATTTTGCTTACTTTGTATCAGGTATTTTCTAAGGCAACAATTTATAAAACCTGGTAGATTTCTGGGAGTTGGGGTGAGTTTACAAATAAAGGATACTTTCCTCCAATTAGACTAAATTTAAATGCTTGCCAGTTTTGTAGTTTAGGCTGTCCAAGAGAAATAAGCCTGATTCTGTGAGGAATTCAGCTGGACTTCTGGACGGGATTTGTTTAAGTGAGAGAGTTCAGTGATTGGGTAGGCTAGAAACAACCAGTGAGTCATCAGATGGGATCAAACTGGGTCAGGAAAAAGAAAATGGGAGGGGGTAGGATGATAATATTTTTAAAATAAAAACCATGAAAAATAAAAAAAGGGAAAACCATCACACTCTCCTTTTTTGAAATTACAATATTAAGAAAATGTTTTATGCATATGCAGATGGAAAATTGGTCCGACAGCAGTCACTTTCACACAAAGTGCATGAAAAGCATATTCCTAAATGATTGTAAAATAATTACAAGTAAGTCCAGGATTGTTACTCTATGAGTTGAGACTCTATGAGTCTCAGTTTTCTCATCTGTAAAATAGTATTTTCATTCCTATTTTGCAAGTTTGAGAGTATAGATAAGAAATAACCCAGGGAAAGTCCCTCACTTAATATACTTATTGGTACACAGTAGCCACTGTATAAAGGACAGCTGATTAATAAACAGTATCCTTAATTGTCACCTTAGATTTTAGAACTTATCATGCTTTTTTACATATGTTGATTTTATTTTATTAAATTTGATAGCATTATTGCAGTCACTACTCAGTAGCATAGCTTCCTTCAGAGTAGAAAACAGAGAGATCAATCGAGCTTGGGAAACTTTAAAGAAGTTAATGAGAGTTAAGCAACAGAGTCATCATCTCAAATGCAACTCACAAGAGCACAAACTTTAACCAAACCTTTGTTATAGAAACCCACACTCACAGTTGAACATAATTGACTACATCCCTTCTCATCACCTTTACAAAACTGCATTTCAAAAAAGTGGTAGGAGTCATTTATTTGCAAGAGAAGGTGGAGAAATGAGTCCAAGACTTTCATATTCAGGTCAAAGTGTTTTCAGAAGTCTTTTCTGGAAATCCTATCTTTTTCCTAAGAGTTCTTGGTGTACCAGGATACAACGCTTCAGTCACTCACTCTACAAAGATTTCCTTGAGGGATACGTGGGTGGCTCAGTTAGTTAAATGTCTGCCATTGGTTTCAGGTCATGATCCCAGCATTGCAGGATCCAGTCCCTCATTGGACTTCTTGTTTTGCAGGAAGCCTGCTTCTCCCTCTGCCTGCGGCTCTCCCTGTTTGTGCGCGCATGCTCTCTCTCTCTCTCTGACAAATAAATAAATAAAATCTTTGAAAAAAAAAAAAAGTCTTGGGCTTTTTAAGCCTTGGCCTTAACAGGCTCCAATCATCTCGGTCCCAAAGACTATTTATGCTATATGCATCCTCTTCAATATCCACAATGTTTAGGTAATTCAAATACTAGCTATAAGCAATGATGGGGAAAGTAAAGCTTCCATTTATTTCATTATGTTCCAATCACAGAAAGGAGCTGAGTAAGTCTTTTGAGCAAAAGAAAACACAGTATGTTACCTTCAGCACTCAATAGACACATTCAAAATATTAGTAGGCATTAACCACTTGAAAGGACACTATCAAAATATACAGAAAGGAAATGTAAGCCAAACTGTAAAGCGGTTTGAAATAACAAGAGCTCGTTTTTAATTAATGTTAAGCACTATTCCTTCACATGAATTGACATAATTAATCATTATAGAAAACCTATGAAATATGAATGTGTTATTATACACATTTTACAAGTTTGGAAACAGGGCCACAAAGGATAGGTTCCTTACTCAAGATTACACAGGTTAAGTAGGTATGCCCCTACTAAAACCACAGGCAGGGTGCCTGGGTGGCTCAGTGGGTTAAAACCTTCAGCTCAGGTCATGATATAAGGGTCCTGGGATCGAGGCCCAAGTCGGGCTCTTTGCTCAGCAGGGAGCCTGTTTCCTTCGCGCGCTCTCTCTCTCTCTCTCTCTCTCTCTGCCTGCCTCTCTGCCTACTTGTGATCTCTCTCCGTCAAATAAATAAATAAAATCTTAAAAAAAAAAAAAAAACACAGTCAGGGGGTCCTGGGTGGCTTATCTGGTTAAGAGTTTGACTCTTGGGGTGCCTGGTGGCTCAGTTGGTTAAGCGACTGCCTTCGGCTCAGGTCATGATCCCGGAGACCCGGGTTCGAGCCCCACATCGGGCTGCCTGCTCGGCAGGAAGCCTGCTTCTCCCTCTCTCACTCCCCCTGCTTGTGTTCCCTCTCTGGCTCTGGCTCTCTTTCTCTCTGTCAAATAAATAAAATTTAAAAATCTAAAAAAAAAAAGAGTTCGACTCTTGATTTGGGGTCAGGTCATGATCTCAAGGTCCTGAGATGCAGCCCAAGTCAGACTCCGTGCTGAGCCTGCTTGAGATTCCCTCTCCCTCTTCCCTTCCCTGCACTCACACAAGGGCATGTGCACAAGTCTCCTCCCCAACCCCACCCCCATGCTTTTTCTCTCTCTAAAAGAAAAAGAAGGAAACCAGGGGTATGTGAGTGGCTCAGTTATTAAGGGTCTGCCTTCAGCTCAGGTCATGATCCGTGCTCAGCAGGAAGCCTGCTTCTCCATCTCCCCTCCCCTTGCTTATATTCCCTCTCTCATTGTATCTCTCTGTCAAATAAATAAGTAAAATCTTTAAAAAAAAAAAAAAAGAGAAACAAAAAACAATAACAAAGAAAAATGAAATACTCAAATCAAAGGTGCCTGATTCCAGAGCTCCCTGATACTGCCTTTTTAAATTAAAATTATTTATGCATAGCTTTTCTCATAAAATAGTCTACAAATCAGATTTCTTTGTACTGGTTAGGACACTTAGGAGGATTTATTTAATGTGTCTCCTCCTATGAGGTAAAGCTCTGAGCCAATGTAATTAGACCTGTACCTTATCAAGAAATAAGAAACAAAAAGTTGTGTCTTCTGTTTGGAGGGAGAGAGGCCTGTGAAAAGTTAGTTTTCTTTTGATGAGTGTCATCTTTGTGGGAGAAATATGGAATACCTGATCCTGAGTTACAGACCAGGGTTGCTTTGGATGACATTACACTGTTCCTAATTAGATGCTTCTCAGGGATCCAAATCTACCCTACTTATCTCTCTGAGACATGAAAAGGTAACTCTCTGTCCCTAAGCCATGACAAGAGGGCATCACTTTCAGCAACTATAGAAATCAATGCTTATTCCAGGAGGATGAATGTCTGCTCCCTAAAATTAACGTATGCTCAGATAAAGGCAATGAAAAGATTAAAATTAATGGCACTTTCTTCTTTGTTCCTAACACCCAAATACATAGGCTTCTTTTAGTAAGTGCCTGATGTAAAAAGTAATTAATTTAGTGGATTGTTTTGTTTGGGGATGGAACAATTTACATGAGCTGCTGGAAAACTCATCAACCTGATGTGGAAAGTATTTTGGAACAGCCTCTTAAACTGAGTCTCCCTAACAAAATGCTAAACCATAGTGGGACTTGTCAGGGGTCAAACTAGTTAATTTTAGAACTGACTTTCCATAAGTAGAAAGCTAACATCAGTTATAGCATACATAAATGAGAATAAAAGAGACTTAATTTTGTTCAAAAGAAAAGGAATAAGCATTACAAAACAGGTTTTCAAAATCTTGAAGATCTGGCTCTTACATACGAATTTGAAACCATTTCAGAAATGTAACCAATTTTAATATAAATTTCTTATTAAAGACAATTATTGATGTCAGAACAGAAATGAATATTAATCAATGGTAATTAAGAATTTTGTTCGAGAAGAGAACACATTGCCAGAGAAGGAAACAAGGCAGTAAATTAGAAATAATAGTAAAATTCAGGTTCTATTAGCTTTGAAAAAGACACATCTATCCAAAAATCAGCAAAGGACTGGATTATAAAGGGGAGAGGGGATGGATTGTAGCCAGACATCACAAGGTAAGTATTGCATAATAATGAAGAGGAACACTGAAAATAGTCATCTATCTCAGAAGAAGAAATAGACAATTTTCACAATGCTTCAAAGTATCACCATTCAGAAACAAAGAAAAACCAATTAATGGTTTGCGCTTCAGACACATTTATTTTAAAAGTTCCTACAACATTCATGATCCCAAACACAAACCCTTCTCCAGAGACCATCTTTATATCATAGTCATGGCAGATTCCTTCTATAAAGCATTTTTGAAAAAAATAACAGAAATGTTTTCATATTCAATAACACTTGAAGTAACCCCAACTTCAATTAGATATATAAATATTGCACGATGCATTGTTTGGTTTACAAAGCAGTGAAACAAATTAAATATAACAATGGCCCTGAACTTAACAGAAAGCATGAAAAACCATTTAGAAACAGGCTCCAGGTGCCTGCCTTGCCTCTGTGTCCTTGTTCTCCTCCTTCACTTAGGGAGATAAGGAGAGGTGAGAGACAGTGCCGAGGGAGGAGAAGGAGTGTGGAAAATGAGGAGACATTATGGAGATGAAAGGAAGAACAAGGAACAAAAGGAAGAAGTGTGTATTGGGTGGAAAAGTGGTGGAGAAAGAGAAGTAGATGGGAAATGGAGATGGAATAAGGAAAAAGCCTCTTGATTTATTATTTCCATAAAAGATGAGATCATGAGGAGAGTCGCCTGACCTGGAGTTGGTTAAATTCTCAAGCAATGGCATTGTACGTTTTAAAGTTGCATGCTTTGTAGTTCAAAAAAAGAATCATTTCTAAAGAGGAACCGGAGACCATTTTAAATTATATTGTCTTGTTATGAGGATATGGTGGTTAAAGAGAAAGTCAGTGTCTTCAAAAGATACGGAAAGATACATGGTATAGAAAGTCTGCCACCTACAAGGAAAATCTGGAGAACAAATTTCTGGTTATGTTACTTAAGTCTGGTCTTGTACTAAGGTTTTCCAGCTTATTTGCCAGGCTGCTGAAATGGCAATATAAGTAAGATGTAATTATTGGTTTGCCTTCGAGAATTACAGACTTTCTGAGATGAAAGGAAAGCATCAGAGAGGTCACAAACCTAAAATCCCTTAGGTCACAAACCAACATGCATCCTGAGGTCAGGGATGTGAGTGTCTGCAGAGGGCCCAGTGGGGAGTGTGGTGAGAAGCAGAAGTGAGCCTGGGGAAGGGGGCAGGTGGCATTGCTTAGCCCTAGCTGGTTTTGCCATGTGAGAACCCAGGTTCTGCAGGGCCAGATCTTCTAATCCCTCACAAGAAACTGGAAACACAGATTTATTTGTAAAATAACCCAGTTTTCTTTTTGTATTTGCTTATTTATTATTTATTTTAAACAACTGCTTTTTGAGTTTTCTGTTCACATCAAAATTGAATAGAAGGTACAGAGATTTTCCATATACTCCCACACACGTATACTTCAAATCATGTTTTTCTGATTCCAAATGGCATGTTATTTCCAGTGTGTCAAATGACTTCTCACTTCCAAATGCCCACCAACAACTTTTTAATTAATAAACTTGTTTTAGAGCAATCTTGAATGAATGGAAACTCAACAGAAACGGAATGGAAAATAAAATTTCTATGTGCCCTCCTCCCCTCCATGTGCCCAGCCTCCCCCACTACTAGCATTGCCCACCAGAGTGATACATTTGTTACAACTGATAAACTGCCATTGACTTATCATTAGGCACTGGAGCCCACATTTTCCACGGAGGTTCACTCTTGGTGCCATACATTCTGTGGGTTTGGACGAATGCATAATGACATATGTATAGTATCATACAGAGAAGTTTCACTTCCCTACACATCTTCTCCTCCTTGCTTATTCATTCTTCTGTCCCTCCAACCCTGACAACCACTGACCTTTTTATTGTCTCCATAATTGTACCTTTTCCAGAATGTCATCTAAGTCCCTAACCAAGTAGTATATAGCCTTTTCAGATTAGCTTCTTTCAGTTAGTAATATGTGTTTAAGATTCCTCCATGTCTTTTCCTGGCTTCATAGCTCATTTCATTTAGTACTGAATAATATTCCATTGTCTGGAATGGACTGCAGTTTATTTATCCATTCACCTACTGAAGGACATCTTCATTGCTTCCAAATGTGGGCAATTATAAAGCTGCTTAAACATCTGTGTGTAGGTTCTTGTGTAGACATAGTCTTTAATTCCTTTGGGTAAATACCAAGGAGTTCAATTGTTGGATGGCATAGTAAGAGTGCATTAGGTTTTATAAGAAACCAGCAAACTGTCTCCCAAATTGACTGCACAATTTTGCATCCTACCAGCCATGAGTGAGAGTTCCTGTGACTCTCCATCCTCATTAGCATTTGGTGTTGTCAATGTTTTGGATTCTCATAGGTGAGTAGAGGTAGCTCTTTGTTGTTATGAGGAGTTTTTAAATGCTCGAGAATCTTTGTGGCACATGGGTGGCTCAGTCTATTAAGCATCCAACCTGATTTTGGCTAAGCATCATGAGAGTGAGCCCCACCTTGGACAGGGTCGTTCTCAGCAGGGAGATTGCTTGAGGTTCTCTCTCCCTCTCCTTCTGCCCCTCCCCCACACTCAGAGAGAAAAGAAGAAAGAAAGAAAGAAAGAAAGAAAGAAAGAAAGAAAGAAAGAAAGAAAGAAAGAAAGAAATAAGTTTTTAATGAAAAATAAATGCTCAAGAATCTTTGATTAAAAGCAGGAAGGAAGGAAGAGTGGGAGAGAGGGAGGTAGAGAGGAAGGAAGAGCACTGTGTGAATTAAATAAATCACATCTATGGGCTACCAGAGTTCTGATCCCATGCAGCATTTCAGAGACAAAAAGACAAAGAGCTTGATCCACGAGAAGGAAAGAGCTTGGTCAAGATCACATGGTTAATTATTGGAAAAGCAGAGATCATCTTAGGATGCAGTTTTCCTTTTTCCCAGCTCAGTGCTTGCCTGGTTTGTAATTCAGATATTTTCACAAATTCACACTGAAATTCTTATGTTTCTTCTGAGCTTGGCAGTGGCCTTGCTTGTGTACTTCCCTCAATTTAGCAGTTTGGTTGAAAAGTTTCCAGAGAAACTCCAGCTCCACAGCCAGTGTTGCCCTGGTCCATCAAATAAATCTTCTCCCAATCTGGGAGGCAAGTTGGTAAAGGTTAAACACTGATGTTTTAGGAAGATCTAAGAGTTGGAGTCAGTGAAATTGAAACCTTTACTCCAGGCTTGGCCTAATGTTTTGGAATCTATGTCTTTTCTTTCTACTAAGCATCTCCACTGTGTTGGTGCTGGGGTGAATACAAAGTTGTTCCAGGAATCAGTATTAACAAAGGTTTTGGTTTACTTTTATTTTGAAGTACTCTAACATTTGCAGGTAAAACCTTGGAGATAAAGATTCCATGAAAGAAACCAAGTTCTACATTTCTTTATGCAGAAGCATAAAGAAGGCACATAAAATGATAATTATAAAAGGCCAAAGGAACAGAAAGATGACAAAAATGAGAGGGAAAAGTTGTGTGCTCAGGATAGGAAGTTAACACTATTACGGAATGATACTAATTCATTAAATTATAAATATGACTCAAAAGTTATATTTTAGGAAAGGGATCCTTCAGCATACCTTCAATTATATATAGGAAAAGGAAATTTTAAGGCATTACTTGGAAAGTAATTATGTAAAATAAATGTCTATGGCTTATAGCTCCTTCACTGTCAGCACTCACTCTTAGAATCACTCAGCACCACATGTGTCTGTTTTTATTCACTCTAAAATTGACTCTGAACAGAAACTTAATAGATTTCTAGAGATTCTCATATAATCGTGATTATTTTAGGAATTAGGAATACTGTGAATTACAAATATTTTTATCATATCTGCTTTTATACCAAAAATGCTTACCATTTTAATGTGTGAGAGATTTGAGGATGGCAAAATATTATAATACTGGGAAAGACCTGGTGATCCCTGGAACCCAGAGCACTGTTTTCCTCTGGGGAACTGATGTGCTTATTGTCTTTAGAAGTCTCCTTCAGAGACGTGGAGTAAGCAATACAGAGCTACATATAAATGGGAAATTCTTACACAAGCAATAAAATAATAGAATTTAAGAAGACATAGTTCCTGTGTTTTATATTTTTTTGTCCAAAGTATCAGCATTGTCTGCTATTGTTACCTTTAGTCAACAAAACAAACATTTTGGGTGGGAAGAGATGTAGGTATATATCAGTATTTACCATTGAAATTGAGGAAGGGAGAAAAATAAATGTCAAGGTAATTTGGGTTTGAATTCTTTTTCTCTACCAGTATTAGTAAGAGACAACTTTCTGATAATTGAATCCATTTCCAGAAGTGTTATTACAAAATTCAGAATTTTTTATTATACCTCTATAGTGAAGACTTTTGTTTCTGCCTTGCTTTCCTATTGGGGCAGACTGTGGTCAGCCTGTGTGGGAAGTACAGAACCTCCTAGGATAACTACAACCAGGAGGCCCTTCCCTCAGTTGGTACATCACTGAGAAACTTGACCCCCCAATCCCACAATTCCTTGGATTGTGTCATTACCACTGAACCCAGGGACTGCTTTATCTTATGCTCTAATATTCTTCTTGGGATTGGGGGCAGTGGTTTCCTCATCTAACGGCATGAGGGGAAATACTACCTGTATCTTTAAGATTCCCCTATTCATCTTTTTTTAGGCAAAGCCTCTCTCCTGTACTTAGGCTCACATATCTAACTGCCTTAAAGGTACCTCAAATTTAACATATCCAAATGAGCTCATTATCTTCCCCTGAATACAAATATGCTTTTGTCCCAGGAGATGGAACCATCCACCCAATTGCCTAAAACAAAAAATCTGGTTGCAAGTATTGGCTCTTTTCTCTCAATCTTTTTCTTGCATCCAATCAATTACACATTTTTGTTTTATTTAGCATTCCCATGCCAAACTTTTACATACTCACATTGAAGGACACCATGGTATTTTCCTGGATTATTGCCATATCTTCTTTTTTTTAAAATTTTTATTTATTTGACAGAGAGAGAGATCACAAGTAGGCAGAGAGGCAGGCAGAGAGAGAGGAGGAAACAGGCTCCCTGCGGAGCAGAGAGCCCGATGAGGGCCTTGACCCCAGGACCCTGAGATCATGACCTGAGCCGAAGGCAGGGGCTTTAACCCACTGAGCCACCCAGGTGCCCTATTGCTATATCTTCTTAACTGGGATCTGCTTCTCCATTTTTTAAAATCCCCCAAAACTTTCATTTCTGCAAGCAGATTGAACTTTAAAACGTGTAAAAAAACACTCATCTGCCAAAACACCTCAGTAGTTCCCCATTGCTCTTAAGGTAAAGTCTAAGACAAACATGGCTTACACGGTTTGTGTGATTGCCCTTAGTGAGTCTTCAGCATCCCTTGAACTATTTTTCCCCATCTGTTTCATTCAGTCTCTCCTCCTGACCTAAACTGTCTAATTTATCATTCTTCCCAACTCAGCTTATATATTACTTCCCTTGAAAGATTCCCTGGATATTTCTTATGTGCTTTACTAGCACACAGACTTCTCTTATCTTTAAACTTATAATACTGTAAAACAATTATAGATTTCTTTATTCAAAAGAGATATATATGCCAAGGGCTGTGAATGAATAAAACAAACAGGTTCTCATTTTCATGGGTTATCTTTCAATGGAAGCTATTAAATTAACAAATAAATACATGTCAGAGGGTGGTAAGTGCCATGAAAAGGAACAAGGTATGGTAAAAAATATATATTGTAATTGGAGCAAGAAGAAATATATACTTCATGGTAATTAGGGAAGGCTTCTCTAATTAGGGGAAGATAAGCCAGCAGAGTAGCAGAGACATGAAAATGAGGGAGCAAGTCATGGATTTCTGAGGAAGAGGATTCCGGGCAACAGAAAAGTACACAGAGAGACAGTACGATGGGAACTGAGCACAATCTAGGACAAGAAAAGACCCAGGAGGCAAGAAGAGAAAATAAGAGTGAGGGCGGAAAAGAGGGTTTAAGGGGCAGATGACCCAATCATTAGGCCATTAACAGCCCTCATGTACACTCCGAGTTTTAGTTTACCTAGAGTGGAAGCTGTAGAGTTTTGAACAGAAGAATAATGTGACTGACTTAGAAGTATTACTGACTGCTGTTTGGAGAAAAGAGTGTAAGAGACAAGGGTGGGGAAAAGAGAATATTAGGAAGACTATTGCAGGCAGTAGTTTTGGCAAAAGCTGATCACAGCTTAGATGGCTATGTACTGTTGGAAGCAATAGGAAGTGGAGGTTCTTGGAACATATTTTGAAGGCAAAGTCAAAAGCATTTGCAGATGTGTGGGACACAAGATGTGATGGAAAAAGAGGAGTAAAGGATTATACCATAGTTTTTATGTAACTAGCAAAGTAGAGCTACCATTGTGTTGAGATGGAGAAGTCTATGGCAGGGCCAAAGATAGGAGGGGGATATTAAAAATTCAGTGTTGGGAGTAGTAGATTTGAGACACCCATGAAAGATCTAAGTGGAGATACAGAGGACCAGTCAGATATATCAGAATAGATGTAGTTGTCCTGGATTTATCACAACCTGAAATTAAGTTACATGAGGATGGGCACCTGGTTTTTATTTTTTGTTTTTTAACCTCTAAATTCCTATCCTTAAAATGTGCTTGGTACAGGGTAGGCATCCCATAAGGAATTGATGTTTGATTAATAAATGTATAAATGAATTTCTAGTTTCATGATTTGGAAGGGTCCTCAGGCATTTTTGGTAATTTCTGAGCCACCACCTATGATTCTATGATTTCATTTGTTTAATGAGAAATAATGTGACTACGGACTGAGGAAATGTTAACTCCGGAAAAGTGTGCTCTGAAACAAAAGCAACAGGACAAAACAACTCTTTTTCACTGGGCAAAGCAGTGGGGGAATTGTTTACTTGACAAATTTCACCTATTCAAGGTCTAAGGGTCTATGGGCTGTAGCTCTGTTGGAGAGGCCCTGTCAGCCGAATCACTCCCTCTTCGTAACTATGAAGTGGAGACAACTGCTCTGTCAGCTGTTACTGCCAAGTCTAAACAGGAGCTTGCAAACTGCCCTCACAGTCTAGATCTGACTTCATTCAGTGTTGACCTAGTGAGTGATAAAAGAAAATTAATTGCCAACTAATAAATAATGAGAGAATTTTACTTATATTTGGGTTTCTGCCTTTTAAAAAATAACAAAATAAAATAACAAAATAAAAAAAACAATTTCTGCCAATAAAAAATATCAAAAATGATAGTATTGAACCACACCGGGCCCACTTTCCGGTTCTGCATTACCTGGCTGGCACTGACTGATGCTGTGCTCTCGTGGATGGCTGTGTGCTCCCGAGACCCCACTCCAGGAAGTGATCTCATTAGCATTATCTTAGGTTGACTAAAACAACCCCAAAATTAGCTTTCTTAAAAATGAATAGTTAAAAAAACCAGAAGAATCAGTGTTGGCTCAGTATTGTCTGGGGGAAAAAATGAGCTTCAACACATACCTCACACCATAGAGAAAAATTAATTTGAGATGGATCATAGTCCTAAATGTAGAAGCTAAAATTGTAGAGTTTCTAGAAGAAAGCATAAGAGAATATTTTCATAAATTAGGGATAGGCAAAAATTTTCTAGACAGAATATCTAAAATTAACTGTCCTAAACTATTTAAAATAGACTATTTTAACTATCAATTATTGAAGTATCAAAATTAATGCAACTGACTTTACCAAAATTTTAAATTTCTGCTCATTAAAATGTTAAATTTCTGTTCTTTAGGCTATGACCATTGTGTTCTATTCATTAATACATTGAATAGGAAAGTCTTGGACTGAGAGAAAATATCTCCTATACATATAAGCAACTCTAAATCAGTAAGAAGAAAATAACATAATTTAAAAATAGGCAAAAGGCTTTTTACAGACAATTCACAAAGGAAGAAATACCAATGGCCAAACAACACATGAAAAGATGTTCAACACCCTTAGTCATTGGAGAAATAAAAATTAAAGTCACAATGAGAAAACAATACATACCCCACCAGAATGACTAAAATAAAAAAGACTAATACCACCAAATATTAGCAAGAATATGGAACAATTAAAACTCATACATTGCTAGAGTATAAATTGGTAAATTAGTTTGAAAGTTAGTCTGGCAATTTCTTATACGATTGAACTTGCATCTAGTCTGTGATGTAGAAATTCCAATTCTAGGTATATACCCAAGAAGAATGAAAACTATATATCCACAAAACAATGTGTACAAGAATGTTTATAGCGGCTCTATTAGTAGCTACAAATTGGAAAAAATCAAACGTCCATCTGCTGTGAATAAATAAAGAAATTAGTATGTATTTATACCATAGAGTAGTATTCATAGCTGGTAGTAGTCAGTGATTGACTAGGAAGAATTTCTAGGATGATGAAAATATTTCATTTCTTGATTATATGGGTATGTGCAAATATCCAAACTCTACAAATTTTGTATTTAAATCTCTGGATTTCTCTGTATATTAATTTTACCTCAATTAAATATATTTTAACCAAAAGAATATTGTATTCAATTAACTAAATACAATTATCTCTACCAAGCATCAAATTAAACATAAAAACCCAGTGAGTAAATGTTTAAAGAAAACAACAGGGATGCCTGGGTGGCTCAGTTGGTTAAGCATCAGCCTCTGGCTCAGGTCATGATCCCAGGTTCCTGGGATGGAGCCCTGCATCAGATTCCCAGTTCAATGGGGAATCTGCTCCTCCCTCTCTCTCTGCCCTTCCCCCAGCTTGGGTGCGCACTCTCTCTCTCTCTCTCTCTCTCTCTCTCTCTGTCAAATAAATAAAGTCTTAAAAGAAAAGAAAACAATACAGTTGTTTTCTTGACTTAGTATCACTACCTCAGATAACAGTTTAACTAATAAACCTCTTAGCAAATTTTAATTATGTTGTTTTCATCAGCTTACACTTCGTACATCTTAGCTGTGTAGGAAAACCTAATTTTGACAGGTCCACGGGTTACGGCAGCTAAACACAGCTTCAAAAAGAGTCTAAGCAGAACCCCTCCTTTAGCAACACAGGCCCTAAGGAGCAAGTGAAAGAACATACTTTTTAAAAAAAATATTTTATGCATTTATTTGACAGAGAGCCAGAGAGAGCCAGAGAGCACAAGGGAGCAGTGGGGGGTAGGGGTGGGGGTGACAGAGGGAGGTAGAAGCAGGCTCCTGGCTGAGCAGGGAACCTGAAGCTGGGCTTGATCCCAGGGGCCTGGGATCACGACCTGAGCTGAAGGCAGCCTGACTGAATCACCGAGGTGCCCCTTTCCTGCTGTTTTCTAAAGAGGGCTCAGTCTCCCCTAACCTCACTCAGATTTCTGATTTCTCTGGAAGCCTCTGAACTAAGCTAGACTTGAAGTACACTAGCACTTTTCCTGGGCTGCCCTGAAGAGTGAATATAACAGCCTGAGACTCTTCAGGGCTTGCTTTCTGACGTGGGCACTTTCTGAAACAGCTTGAATCTCTTATCACAGATGATTACCTTTTCAACAACGGTTTCAAACTAAAACTAAATGGGATTTTAAAAAGAGATATGAAATGATTTTGTTAAAAAAAAAATTGCTATATTGACTACCCAAAGAAAATGCAATCTTTTCTTGCTTACTTTAATCCTCAGATACTAAAACCCCATAAACTTTGTTCTGTAATAAATAGAAGTACAATTTTACTGGAATCCAGGGGACCTCCACAATCTTTTCCAATTCCATCTTTCCACAATATAAATTTTTCCTCCAGAGGCCAGTAGTCCAGTGTTGATGTGGTATCCCACCCAGGGAAGGTTGAGAAATTAAATATTTCCACTTTCCAGCTGTGATAGTGCTAGGCAATAAGAAATCTGAATGGCTTGTAGGCAGCCAGCACTTCCACCTGCCCATAAACTAACATTCTGGAAGGCTTAATGATGACACAGAACAGGCACCAAAACTCACAATCCACAGAAAATGGAATTCTTCTGTACAAATATGGAGTGTATCAGCCTTTTGTAATACAACCTCTCATAAAAGTTTTGACTCTTATTAAGAAAAAGAGGAGATATGTATATTGTTTAAATAACCTGGAGTGTTTTCAGATTGCCTTAAGCTAGGGTCCATCAGATGTTGTTCTTTAGAGAGTACAGTTGATCTCTTAATAACATGAGCCAGATGTTGGTCAGATGCTAGATATAGCTAGACTTGACCCCAAATGTGACTTTGCTGTTACTGTGGTAAGTTTGAATTACTGTTCTCTATGCTTTATTTATCCTAGGCTTGTAAACTAGCAAGTCATGGTAGTCTGTACTCTCAAAATGCATACATGGAAAACCTCAGTATTGTCTGCGTGGCACAGTCTATGTGCATATGGGACTGATAAATTTCTCCAAGGAGAAGTAGTGGTGAACTAGGTCTACAATTAGAGATGGATTATAACATGATAAAATGATGATTCTTGATCAAAGTTCAGGTCTTTAGCAAATGTAAGTTCCTGTACTTACTACCTTCTAAAGTATACATATAAACCAGTAGATTGGCATTTAAATGACCTTTTTCTAGAATTAGATCTCTTTGTAATGAATTTGAGATTTTACATAGATTCATAAATTAACATCCATGCTTTACCTTCAAAATATCAAATTTGTCTTTGTCTAAAGCTATACTGTCTTCATTTTCTCTTTTAATAAATATCAATCTGGGTGGCGCCTGGGTGGCTCAGTTGGTTAAGTGACTGCCTTCGGTTTAGGTCATGATCCTGGAGACCCGGGATCAAGCCCCACATCGGGCTCCCTTGCTTGACGGGAAGCCTGCTTCTCCCTCTCTCACTCCCCCTGCTAGTGTTCCCTCTCTAGCTGTGTTTCTCTCTGTAAAAAAAAAAAAAAAAAAAAAAAAAAATCTTAAAAAAAAATAAATATCAATCTGCTTGCATTTTTGTTTATATAAACTTATTTACACCAAAACCTAAAGTGGAAGAGAAAAATGATTTTGAATTGTGTCCAGTTTTGACCATTAAAGATAGGAAACAGGAATCCAACAAGAAAAATGAGGCTACACACATACAATTTACTATTGTGTGAGTTCCTCTATTCTTAAAATTGTTTTTTAACTGAAAGAAACAGGAGTTGTAAATAAGGATTCAGATAACACTTTCCAAACACCTGGGCTTTATCTCTAGTACAAGTACATAGCCTGGATTTCATGGGAGTCCCAGATTCTAAGAAAGCCTTCTGATTACTTTCACATAATAGACTATGGTTTGAAAAACAAAGTCTTGAATGGAACTTCAGAAAGATAACCAAATATACATTATTTTATTTTGTGTCTGTGCTTCTTTAAAGCCTCAGGTTCCCCCCAAATGTCTTTTCTTTCTATAGCACATGCCTGTCACTGAGTAAGGCTTTCCATTTGACAGGTAATTAAAAGGAGTAAAGATTTTGCCAAAGCTTACAAAGCTCTTATTCAATGTTAAAGATACCATAGAGAAGAGTTTTCTAGAATGTGCTTCTAATATACAGTTCTACAATTCTTTATGTTTAAAAGACCTAGAGCAAGGAAAATAGTTGAGAGACAAGTCTCTAAATCTATTCAATTATTTCTTGGGAGTTCAAAATGAACAGTAACCTCTCAGAGACTCTAGAAGTTCCTGCTATAGGGAAACTCATTTAGCTTTGCTTAACATGGGTACCCAACTTTTCAGGCACTGTAATATTTATTAACATGGCCGTGTATGTTTAGGGAATCACCGAGTGTGATAAAGTTGAAATGGGATAAAATGTTTTCAATATGCATGTAGGTATTCAAAAGTCAATATATCCCCATGATCACGATCCTAAGGTACTTTACAGTATAAAAAACACTTTCAAATATGTCATTTCATTTTATTTCTGTAAATATCTTGGTAGTTAGAAAAGGCAAGTATTAATCACATCAACTTTGCAGATGAAATAACTCAAGTTTACCAAACTTAAGTGAGGATTCCAGTTCTGTGGAAGATGAGGTAATCAACTCCACTCTATCTCATCATCTGAATATGACCAAAAGTCCCTCCCAGAATGCATGGAGTGAATGCTTGATGACAGCTGTCAGTAAGCAGGAGCAAGTGACTTGGGGAAGAAAAATCAGAACTCAAAGTAGGAGAAATCAGTGCAAAGTTTCCTTGCTTTGTTCTTTTTCCACCCATACCTTTTTGTCTTTGAATCAGCACCAAAATAGTGTAGCAGGCACGGACAAAAAGAGCTCCAAGAGAGTTGTTGTTTTTTTGTTTTTTTGTTTTTTTGTTTTTTGTCTTAGTACTGGAAAGTGGAGCCTCTAAAAGGAGGACAGAGTGTGGGGAAATTCATGGTCATTTTTCTTTCTCTCTCTGCTTTATCTCCAGGAAGCCCCACTCCTGAAGCTGCAACCATGTGGCAACGAGAGATAGATACTTGAAAGGCGGAGAATGCTTCTCTCTAATCAGAGAAACTCTGTGATTCAAGGACCATGGAGGAAAATCTTCATTTTCCCCTTCCATTCTCCTGCCGCTTGCCTCTGGAAGCAGAGGCAGGCTCAGGACATGCATGCAGTGCAAGGACACTAGCAGGGGACAGGGAAGGAGGAGCGCTGGGAGCCAGGTAGTCTAGGGAAGACTGTGAAGAAAGAAAAGGATTCCAAAAGATTTCATATGAACCCTTGAGCTTACTCCTGAGCTGAGTAGTGGATCTGACCTTAAACAATATACTAAAAGCCTTGAGGACTGAAGTGAGAAGTAGACAACCACCCAGGCCTCAGACTGCCTCCGGGTGGGACACACGCAGGGAATGCTGAATAACATAGCAAAAGCTTTAAACAGTGTGCAGACATTTGAACCACAATCCACATAAGCATTTCAGACATCGCAGCTAGTACCTAACTGACTCAATTGCCTACTAAAACAAAACAAAACAACACCAAAACATTTTCCATAGGATTTGATCAAGATCTAGATCCTCATGACTTCATATTCAAAATGTCCAACATCCAACCCAAATTATTCAACTTACAAAAGAATCAAGAAAATCTGACAAATTACCAATGAAAAAGAAACCGACATCAGTTAATGTGAATCAGATGGTAAATTATCAAAGATGTTAAAGAAGTTACCCTAAAATGCTAAAAAATGTAACAACATTCTTAAAACAAATGGAAAAATAGAAAGTGTCATCAGAGAAATAGAAGTTTTAAAGGAGAATCAAACAGAAATTTTAGAACTGAAAAATACCATCACTAAAATTTTTTTTAAAAGTCACTGAATGAGCTACACAGAAGAATGGAGACAATAGAGGAAAAAGTTAATGAGCCTGGAGAGAGATTATAGAAATTATCCAGTCTGAACAATAAAGAGGAAGAAGTTTAAAAAAACAAAAACAGTCTTAAGACCTGAGGACATCAAAAGGTCTAATATTTCTGTCAGAAAAAGACGACAAATGCATTTGAAGAAATCATATCTGAAAACTTTCCAAATTTGGGTGAAGATATAAAGTTACAGATATAAGAAGTTTAGCAAACCCCCAACAGGATACACTTAAAAAAAAAAACACAAAAAGATCCATGCCCATAGGCATCATAATCAAAGTAATAAAATAAAAATCCTGAAAGCAGTTAGAGATAAATAAGGTATTACATATAGAAGAGTGACTATTTGAATGATTATAGATTTGTCATTACAAAGAAAGCCGTGGAGCAAAAATGTTATTGTACTAAAAGAGAAGATCTGTCAACCTAGACATCTCTATCTAGTAAAAATAACTTTCATTCACAAAATAAAATAAAGACATTACCAAATGAATGAAAATGTAGGTGATTTATCACCAGCAAAAACCTGCTGTGAAATAATTGCAAAAGAAGTCTCTTTAGGTGAAAGAAAAAAGGTACCAGAGGGAAAGAGATTTGGGAATAAAAGAAGAGCAACACAAATGGTAAAAATATGCATAGGTAGACTGTACATTCTTTAAAATAGTTGAAAGTAAAAATTATAACATTTTCTGGTGGGTTGTCCAATAAACATAAAATTAATGAATATTTTATAATTGAAACATAAAGGGAGATATGGTGGTGGTAAGATTCCTACATTCAACTAAGAAAGAGAAAATATTAATGAACATGTTAAAATTTAAAGAACTATACAACCAAACCAGGAAAGGCTAAACAACAACAACAACAACAAACCTTTAAGTGAGTGGCCCAAGATTATATGACTTTTATGTGGTGAGTCAGAAGAAAAGCAGATGCATTTGTACCGGGCCCTTAGATATTTGTTGAAAGAACTGAATTGATAAATGAACCAGCACTCTTTTCTCAAAACAGTAATTTGGCAATATAGTAATTCATTGTTAAAATTGAAATCACAATTTTTAAATGTATTTAAATAACACTTTATATCTTTCAACAATCCTTCCTGCTGCAACAGTCTCCACCATATGACACTGCAGTTTTTCCTCCGAAAGGTTCCCGGTGTATTTCTCCAACCCTCAATCTGGGTTCAGCTACATGACTTGCTTTGGCAAAAGTATGGGGTAGAAGTGATGATGTGCCTGTTCAAAAACCCTAAGAGGCCTCCATTTGCCCTCTCATGCCTCTATCAGTGCCATGAGGAACATGGGCTGGCATTAACCCAGCAGGCCTGGGAGGGAAATATGATATTTGTAGAAAAATCCCATTAAATTGAGCCCACGGGACTCGCGGATCCATGAGTCCTTGGTGTGGCAAAGGCTAACTGCTGCCTTTCTAAAGCACAAGTTGACCCCTAGTCCCTGACAGCATCCCACTCATAGGGTAATAACAATGAGAATCGGGTGCCTGGGTGGCTCAGTGGGTTAAAGCCTCTGCCTTCGGCTCAGGTCATGATCTCAGGGTCCTGGGATCGAGGCCCACATGGGACTCTTTGCTCGGCAGGGAGCCTGCTTCCCCCTCTCTCTCTGCCTGTGATCTATCTTTCTGTCAGATAAATAAATAAAAAATTAAAAAAAATAACAATGAGAATCAAGATATCTAGGAAGGTATTCAGACAAAATGAACAAGACAAATCCAGTTCTAGCAAATGGAGTATATGATTTCTCCACAGGCTCAAAATAAAACTTGGCTAACAGACCTTGAAGGAAAAAGTCAAAGGAAAATAAGCATCAATGTTAACTTGTTACTTGATCTACTTGGGACCCCCTAAAACACAGACAGGATTAGAACGGAGTTAAAATCAAGCAAGACTAAATCTCTAAGTTAAGACCTAATAAATACAGAAATAGAAAAACAACAACAACAACACACACACAAAAAAAACAGGTGAGTAGCCAGGGAGAGAGGGATGCCTTTATGGCAATATAAAGAGGCCACTACATGGATAAGCACTGTGTTTCTACCAAGGGAACTTGATGATAAGTTTTATGTGCAATTACCAAAAACTTCTTCCCATTTCCTACAAATGTTTTCTGACCTTTTTTCAATTTAATGGTATTAACGCTATTCCTTTGGATAAACCCAAAAATGAAAACTAAACACTATTTCTTGAGACTATCCATAATTCATTTTACAGATAGGTATGACAGATATAAATACCACTGTATGATGCCTAGCCTATGAACTAATGCCTTCAGAATTGTACATTATGATCGTCAACAACCATGTACTCAATATACCAAGAATAATGGGTTTACTACATGAGGGCTGCCCCTGGCCTTTTAAATAAAGGACCAATAACGTTGATTTTTGTGAAATTCTTATTCACTACACTGCAATATTCAGGCAATCTTAACAACTTTGAAAAAAATAATGCCTTTGCCAAATGCCCCAGAGATGCAAATTTAAGTAATTATAGTTATTCCTCTTAACTCTTACTCAATACTGTGATGAATTTCAGATGTGCCAGACTGAAAGCTTTCTGCTGCCAAACTTTCTGAAAGAATGCTCCTTTTAACAGCTGAAAGATATCAAAAGTCAAAGGACTAAAAAGTAGTTTAATTTGGATATGCTTTACAACCAGTGTTTTAAATAAAAAGGGAGCCAACTAGCATAGCATTAATGCTTGTTTTATTTGGAAAGACCTTGAATTTGGAAAGCTACTCTTTTATCCCATGCTTACTGGGCCATGTCATTTGCTATTGGTGATCATCCAAGTTTATTCATACTGTGACAGCAGGATGCTTTCATGTACAGTACAATTACGTTGTGCATACATTCAATAAGATAAGAAAAATGCAATTGAAATGAATTAATCTTTATGCTTTCCCAAAATCCTTTCCAAGCTTTTCTAAACATTTTCTGGACATCAATAGCAATTTCAATATTCTAATTTAGTTGAAAATTGACCTCATAAAATTACATTTGGATATTCTGGGAACCCTATTATCAGAGATAATTACACTGGAACAGAATAAAATCTGATTATTCTTACTCAAATTTAAGCATTGCATTTACACATAGGTTGAGAGAAACCTCATTTAAGAGCAAAACACATTTTGTTACATAATAGAATCACAGAAGCACTTTAAAAAAAAATACCTGTACGTGGTGGGCCTTCCGAGATTCTGGTTTACTTGGTTAGGGCCAGAACATTAGGCATCAGTATTTTTTATTTTACTTTTTCTAAAGATTTATTTATTTATTTTAGAGAGAGACTGAGAGAGTGTGTGTAGGGGAAAGAAGCAGAGGCAGAGGGAGAGAGAAGCTCTTTGAGCAGACTCCCTGCTGAGATCATGCCCTGAGCTGAAATCAAGAGTCTGATACTTAACTGATTGAGCCACTAAGGTGCACCCTGCATCAGTAATGTTTAAAAGCTTCACCAGGTGATTTTAATTTGTAGTCTGGTTTGAAAATCACTTATCTAGTATTTTAAGTCATTCTGGTATGGCTCCTATAAAAAATTAATAAAATCTTATGTGTTCTTTCTAGAAGTACAGTGACTAGACCAAAGGAGGCAATCAGAACCACTGCAATGGTCGATGCCCTACTCAGATGGCACACTGGAAGTGTGCTGTTGACAAAGGAGAAAGAAGCAGGAAGTCACAGAGGACAGGGTGATGAGACGGTTGCAAAAACCTAAAATGTTTACTTTGGAAAGCAGACTTAGGAAAATTACAATCCATTTGCATTGCTAACACATGGAGAAGACATTCAAATTAGTCTATGTTCCTCCAGAAAGCAGGACTAGAGCCAACAGGAAGAAGTTAAGAGGATAATTTGCATCAGCTCGATATATGGAAAATTCTGATAACAAAAGCACTTCACCCATAGAAGAGCAACCTACAAAATCCTCAAGTAGAGGCCAAGTGATCTGTCACCAACATAAGAAGGAGGCTGAACTAAATGATCTTTTCTCTCTCATTGTACTTATAACCTGAGAGAACATCTTGAAGTTTCATGAAATTTCTCAAACTGTGTTCTAGTGTTTTGGGAGCTAAAGCATAAGAATCAATGATTGCGGGAACGTGGCCAGAACCAAGGCTGTCTATAAACATAAACTGGGTTTTGTGTGTGTGATCACACTAGGTCCAACATGGCCGCCTTAGCACTGGTCAAGTCTCTGGATGTAGTAACCTAGGGAGAAGTTTGTTATTTTTGTTTTCCAATACAGAAACCTTGAGATTTCGTTTAGATTGCCATTTGAAGATTGCTTACACATTTTCCATTTAACAGGTTCCACTTATTAGCTGAAAATCCTCATGCAGTAAGCTAAGCATAAGTTATAAGTATTGTGTGGTGATAGAAATAACATCTTTGTTAAAGAAAAATTATTTAATGATACTATTAATGTGTGGGAAGGCAAACTTCATTCAGGAGCATTGAAATAAATATAGGGACTACTGCGGGGAGGGGGGTGTGTTCCAGCGAGGGGGAGAGACTGGGCTCAACATGGAACACAGTGTTGGCAATGGGAATTAGGAGCAGGGTGGAGGTCAGATGATGGAAAATTCCTAAGAGGCAACATCAACATCGGGGAAAGGGAGAATTCTGGCTAAACCAACCTAACAGGATTCTGGCTAAAGGCAGGCCAGAGTGATCAAGCATCCATGGACACATTGAGAGATCATTCCAAGTAGAAAGGACAGTGGCTGCAGTGATATTAACACTTCGTAAAATCAGCAAGCCACACTGAGCAGGAGGAAGGTCCAAAGGTGGTCATACAAGGACTACTGGGGAATATGATATTTTAAGTGTAAAAAAGATAATATGATGAGGTGAGGGAGGTGGAGGGGAGAGAAGGAATGTTGGTGATGACTGCTTTAAATAACTGAAAGATAAGCCCATATTAAAAGGCATTTTTTTCCTGTCATCCTCAAATGCACAAATATAAACGTTAAGCTGAAATTACAAAAGATAGATTTTAGCACAGTTCAGAGAAGCTTTCCTGTCTCTGTGTCAGGATTCAGGGATGAGCCCATCACTGGATTATAATGCAAACATGATACTGAAGTCATGTTTCTAATTTCAGGTACCATCATGGGCATGTAACAGACACCTGATAAACACTCACTAAACAAAGTTTTCAATATATAGATTATAGTCTGGATAATCATCAACCAAGGAAGCTTGAAAGAGATTTATCGAGGGTGGGAGCAGGGCAGAGATTGAACTCCCTAGCTTCTAAGACTGCTTCCAATCCTGAGATTCTACTGTCAGATGAGCAAATTAAATCACTAAACCCTACAATAACTCTAGGTTTTTATTATTTTTAAATCAATACATACATCAATCGATCTTCTCCAGACAAAATATGTATCATTATCTCAAACATGTGATTGGTTTTATTAATCAGGTAAAATAAGCTATCTTGCAAAGCCTTGAAACCTTAACATATAAAGATTCATTTCTTTCTCACACACATCTGTTGCCGGCCTGGCACCTCTCAAGGCAAACTCCCTTCCAAATAGTGATGCAGGATCCAGACATTTCAACTATATGATTCAAGGGTCACTACTGTGGGCTCCTGAAAGGTTGGCTTTGATACACATCATTTCTGCTCATAAGCCACTGGCCAAAAGCATTCACATGGCTCCACCTATGAGTGGGAAATCTGGGACACAAATGGATATTCTATGATAAGCACATGAAACTGTCACAAATGTAAGTCATCATTGAAGATTTAGATTCTGGGCTACAAGCATCTGAGAGTGGATACCAATTAATCATGTCACACAGATGATGACATATTCTGCACTTCTTGTTCTGTACTCACTTTTGACCTTAAAAAAAGAGTGTAACACTGGACTGAATATTTGCAAGAAAGTCTGTAGAAGGATGAAACTGAAAAACTGTGCAAACAACATACTTTCAGAAAATAACAGAATAATGTGACATCTTAAGGTCAAAACAAACATCCCAAATTAGTAGATGTGACCCTTCTAATCCATGGCAAGATAGAAGTAGGTTTATGGCCATTTGTCACATTCTTGCTTTAAAATATAATTAGATTGATTATAACTCCTGAATCTCATTGCTCTCTCCCAAGTTTTTACACACTTGAATTCACTGTTTGTTACCTTTTAAATGTCTCAGATCTGTCAAATCCTTAACCAATTTTTAAAAATACTTTATTTGTCAGAGAGAGAGAGAGAGAGAAAGAGAGATAGCACACAACCAGGGGGAGTGGCAAGTAGAGAAAGGAGGAGGAGCAAGGAGCCTGATGAGGGGCTCCATCCCAGGACTCTGAGATCATGACCTGAGATGAAGGAAGACACTTAGCCTTAACACTGAGTCACCCAGGCATCCCAATCCTTAACCAATACTAATATATCTCCTCCATATTTGTATAAAAATACTGCTATCCAAGTCTGCTTTACTCAAACTATCTGTTACATGCACTCAAGAAGTTTATAACTTCTGGATTTTTCTGACATAATCTCCATCACAACTCTCCTAAACAATCTTTTTTTTTTTAAATCAGGTTCATATAGGTCCATACTTCAGAAATTACAAACTTTTAATGCCATTCTTCACCACATTTCTAGGACCACACTGAATAGATATTAAAATGGTGTTTGGTAGGAATCAAGGAGCCACACCCAACAGCAGTGCCATCTGTAACCATGGTAACAACAGTAGTTCCAATGAAATTGCACATCAAGGCCACACTCTCCTTGAAGTTTCAAAATGTACTCTTCCATTTTCCTATTTTATATTTTTTAGTTTAAAGTGGGATGATAAAATACAGAGCTTTTAGTCGCTATATAAGCATAACGCTTTTTAAAGCATTTTGTTACAAAGTGTTTTAAGATAGGTAAAACCAAATTCATGCAATCCAAAATACTTGTAGAAAATCTACTACACATACGGCCACCAAACAGTTCACTCATAAATTGATTACTCCCTCAGTTCTTCAGCATAAAATGCTGAGAATAGCAATGAAATCAGTTTATTTTTACAACATCGTAGTATAGCTTTCTATCCAACTTGAGGCCACCTACATATCTCTTTATTCAAGAACAAACTGTACAATCTTTCTAAAGTCTTTACTTCATGCATCAAAACTGAAGTACACATGATTAAAAACAGATTTATTTTTCTTTTTGGTCTATCTGTTAAATTCAAAACTCCTATTCCCGTTCAGGGACCATTTTTGATTCAAATACAATAAAATCTGACAGAAAACCAACCCTCCATTACTTATTCGCACAGAAGTACATACTATGTGCCAGGGTGTATGCGAGGGTCTAAAACAGAAAAAACTTTATTTATTTGTCAGAGAGAGAAAGAGAGAGAGAGAGATAGCACTCTTCAAATTACTTATCACCTTATTGAGGAAAACAAAAGGTAAATAAACAATGCAGTATGTCAAGTGCTCAGAAAAGCAGGCCAATTAGAGAGGCAGGATAGGACATTATCCCCGTTCCTTTTTTGTTTTGTTTTGTTTTAATAATTTTTTAAAAGATTTTTATTTAATAGAGAGAAACACTGCTAGAGGGGGAACACAGCAGGGGGAAGTGAGGGAGGGAGAAGCAGGCTTCCCACCAAGCAGGGAGCCCGATGTGGGGCTCCACCCCGGGATTCTGGGATCATGACCTGAGCCAAAGGCAGACACTTAATGACTGAGCCACTCAGGGGCCCCGATTATCCCTGTTTCAGATATCTCCGGCTGTGTAACAAACTACACAGAAATCAGTGGCTTAAAACAAGGTTATCTATGTTTCTCACGGTTCTGTGGGCCAGACTTAATGGGTGGATCTTTCTTGGGGACTCACATGTGGTTGCAATAAGAAGTCAATGGTGGAGATAATAGCCATCTGAAGATTCAGGTGGGCTCATCACATCCAAGTAATTCACTCCCGTGGTGCCAAATCAAAGAGCAGCCCAGCTACAGCTGTTTGCTAGAGTGCTTTGTATGTGCATGGTCTCTCTATGGGGCATGGGCTGTCCACAGAATGGCACCTGAATTCTAGAGGGAGTGTCCTAAGAATGAATATTCCAAGACAGCAAAGCTGCAACGTCTCTCGTGACTCAACTTGAAATATGCCGAGCTGCTTCACAGACCCACCAATGATTCAACGTGGGAGGGAACAGGACAAAGGTGTGAATCCTAGAAGTCATGGCCCATTGATGAACACCTGTGGAGACTTGCTATCGCAGGCACGAAATCATTTAGGTTTCAATAATACATACTGTTTTTTTACATTTCCTCTTCTCTTAGCTCACAGAAGATCAACAGGGAAGCTGTCTTGAGGCAATGTGGAAAGCAACTGACTGACTCCAGTGTTAGAGGAGGAGCACCTGAATTCAGTCAAGCAGCCAGGGCACAGAGTGACCCAATGGAAGGAAAGGCAATGGAGAGGATGTGTGCTCAACATTTGAATACAGGAGAGCTGGAGTAAGTTAGCACTATTTTAACGTACCTCCTGTCAACAACTTCAGCAGGAACACATTTCATTAATCCTCAAAAAGCCAAAATGGTGATTATTAACTTTCACAGTTTGTCTGAATCACTCAATTTGTGTACCACAGGAATCCTGTCCCCATTGCTGCCCTTACTAGCCCTTTGCTGATTATGAAGAAAAAAAAAATCATTGTGGTTTATCTTTGCCTACCATGAAGTTTTTGAAAATATATTTATTTTTACAATTAAACTCTCTGGAACTGTCCTAATGCAAAGTATTTTGTCTACTCAAAACCAAATACTGTATCAGTTGTTGTTGAGTCTGACCATTTCTACACTGATTTTATTACTCATCTAGGCCCATATTCCCTAGTGAACATAGATTAGCAGTTCACAAAGTTGGTAAAAAAAAAAAAAAAAAAAAAAAAAGAGGAAAACAAATAGGGGCACCTGGGTGGCTCAGTCACAGTCAGCATCTGCCTTTGGCTCAGGTCATGATCCCAGGGTCCTGCTTCTCCCTCTGCCCCTCCCCCTCCTCTCCCATCCCTTCCCTGCTCATGCACACTCTCTTTCACACATGCACTCTCTCTCTCAAATAGATAAACAAAATCTTAAAAAAAAAAAAAGAAAATAATTTCCTCAGTACTAACTGAAAATAATGCTAGCTATCCCTTATTTCAGAATAAGTTATCTAATTCTTTCATTAAAATATATCGTTACCAAAATAAGAAATTCCCCCCAAAATCATCCAATCTTATTTTTATTCACATTAGCCTTTAAGAAAAATTTTGAAAGTATGAATTAAAAAAAATTAAGGTTCCTGCTTTTTATCAATTTTAGACTCTACTGGTTATCTATATTGACCACAAGATGGGGCTGTGATGTCACAATTTGGCAAGATTTATAAAATATACAAACAAAAGACAGATAAAAATAATTTAATAAAGTAAACTTTAATAAGCTATTCTCATGTTTCAAACTACATATATTTTCAATTAATCAATTATCTAATCACTAATGCCCAGCAAAGGAAAATCACACTGTAATTTGTCCATTTCTCACCGGGAAGTTACTGAGCTTTTTTCAAATGCAAAATTCTCCTGTGTAGGTGCAAAATTATATATAATGATGTGATTTCCTTAAGGATTCTTGCTACCATTTCACACTACATTTTTCAAAGTTACTGAACTTAAATCAGTGTTAAGAAAAATGTCTTTCAAAAATACTTTTTAAATTATTGTATATGCAGAGTTTATTCCTTATCACAAATCTACATGAAAATTTTTTGCTACTTGTCTATCTCTTAATTCTTTTTTTGTAATCTAATAGATTGACCCTTGAACAATACGTGTTTGAACTGCACACATACACTTGGAAGTTTTTTCCATACAGGACTGTAAATGTATTTTCTTTTCCTTATGATTCTCTTAATAACATTTTCTTTTATTTTCTCTAGCTTCCCTATTATAAGAATATAGCATATAATACATATAACAAAAAGCATGTGTTAGACTTTATATTATCAGCAAGACTTCCAACCAACAGGAAGCTATTAATAAATTTGAGAGGAGTCAAAATTCACACATATATTTTCCAGTGTGTGGGGAGTGGGGGTGGGAAGGTGGTCTGGGTGGCCATAACCTCTGCGTGGTTCAAGGGCCAACGGTAGTTGCTTTGGGGCAAGGATGATTTGAAAGAGACCATATTTCCTTTATGTTACTTATGGCATGATGATCTTTCCATATTACCTGTCTTACTTGCGGTGCATGAGGGGTAAACTGGACGACAGTGGGAGAAGGAAAGTAAATGGGAACTAGGGTAATCTAGGGAGGGAAACAAAACAAGAGAGACTTTGGACACAGAAACAAACTGAGGGACTTGGAGGGAGGGGGGGTGGAGGGATGGGAGAGCCTGGTGGTGGGTACTGGGGACACCTAAAGCGTGGAGCACTGGGTGTGGGGAATGGGGAATGAATCTTGGAACACTGGAAAAAAAAAATTAGTAACAATAAAAAAAAAAAAAAACTTCTTTAAGTTGACTGTGTGTTTTGTATTGTCAAATAGGCCAAAATTCCTTTCCAATATTCAGAAGATTATAAAGATTCAGATTTCTTAACCAGTTTTTTTCAGTAGAGATACAACAGCATGCCAAAATAATCAGTTGCTTGATTTATTAAACAAACAAACACCATCACCTCAAAAATCAGCAAAGAAGCTACTTTTCACTTGAAGTGTTTTCTTTTTAATATTTTATTTATTTATATGAGAGAGAGAAAGCACGCAAGCGAGAGCGCACAAGCGGAGGGAGCAGCAGAGGGAGAGGGAGAAGCAAACTCCCCGCTAGGCAAGGGGTCAGACAAGGTCCCAGGACCCTCCAATGAAGACGGGAGCAGCAGTGGCTTAAATGACTGAGCCACCCAGGCACCCCCCACATAAGTATATTCTAACCTATTTTAATATATTAACAATGATACAAAAATATAATTTAATCCTTAAAAAGAGCTGTCAGGAAATGTTTAGATTTATAAAATCCTCACATCCCTAACATGTATACTCATCTTTCTACTTTTTCTAGTTCCTTTTATTAGAAAAATTAAGCTATATCATACTTTGCATTTTAAAGCATGCCTACACGTAGTTTTCTACACCACTATTTACTTGTATTTCTCTTCAAATTTTATGCAAAATTCATTGCTGTCATTAAAGAGCTTTATACATTTCCCCCTTTTTCCACCCCAAGGTTTTTCTTAATAAAGAGTTATTCTAAAAGAAGTCTGAAAGACAACGGAAAAAACGGCTGTTTGACAAAGTCTGCTTTCATGAAGTCTTAAAGACTTTTTAATTTTCCAAAACAGTCAACATCTAGTCAAAGAGGGCTATTTGCTGAGACTGACTCTCAACTGTGACTAAAAATTCTATCTGGCTTTTCCTGCAACTTGAAGAGATCTGTTGAATAGACCACTCCATATTGTAAATGAATGACAGGCCCCCAAAATGTCATCTAAGATGGACTATAGGGCTTAGCAAGCAGAGAAATTAATAAGTGCAGATGACAGACAAGAAAATAGGGTTGAAGGAATATATAAAGAGATTCTGCCATTAGGATGGACAGAATGGACTCAATTCATATGGTAATAGTCTTCCTTATTTTAATTCTGTAGAGGGATGTTTGATCTCTTTGGTAAGTTACCAACAGAAGTCAATTATTAGTGTTTTTCAAAAATGAAGCAGAATCAAGAAGATTAATATACTAGACTACTACTAAAGTATCTGTATTAAGGAAAAATATTCCCATTAACTCCAATGAACATTCAGAATCAGGAAAAAAGCTACCAATAAGAGCATTTAAAGCTCTCTGGGAATACATGTATACACATACACACACACACACACACACAAACACACAGACACAAACATGTATCTGTAAACACAAATAGTTACTACTGACATCAATATACTTCCACTTATTAAATTAGTTATGGGAATTCTCCTCTTTTCTTTCTACTGTTTTTTCTTTATATTAAACAATTAATATACAAATATATACCCATAGCAAAAGATTTCAGTTCCATAAAACACTAAAAATAGCAATGATGTGATCTAGCAATTCCATTTCTGGGAGTGTATCTGAGAGAAAATCATTATCTCAAAAAGCAATCTGTACCCTCACATTCACTGTTGCAACATGATTTATAATAGCCAGGACATGGAAACAACCTAAGTGTTCCAACTGGATGAATGGATAAAAAAAAAGTTTTATATATATATATACATATATATATATGTATATATATATATATATACGGGAATATTATTCAATCTGAAAAAGAAAGGAAATATTACCATTTGTGACAGCATGGGCAAGCCTTGGGGACATTATACTAAGTGAAATAAGTCAGACGGAGACAGATAGACACTACATATCACTTACATGTGCGATCTCAAAAAATGAATTAACAGAAATAGGAGAACAGATTGCTGGTTGCCAGAACTGAGTTCTCCGTGCCTCCAATCCTACCTATTTTCCATCTTTCCAATTTGCTGGTCTACTTAAAGGAATTTTTCACACTTTCCCTCACTAATTATGAATTATTCTTTTTAAAAGTACATTTCATATCATTTCAGGAAACCTGAGACAAGAGGGAAGATAGAAAATACTACTGACTGCCTTGATCCACTTTCTGAAAACAAAACACGAGATTAAAAGTTACTATATATTGCCACACATGTGAACCAAGCTGAAAAGAACTAGGATCTAGCAGATGTCTTTCTTCTGAAGTGTTATCACAAGGGACATTACGCTGGCTTGCACCATTTTTTATAACCACAATCTGCTCTGATTGGCTGGCATCCATGACATACCAGTTGTTACATATTTAGAATACCATCTTTGAAGTATCGTATTATAATTCAGAAATAATTAATAACATGTCTCTTCAACAAAGTTGATGGGTTATAAGAATTTACTTTGAGTATTAAGTGCCACCAAAGAAGAGAAAAGAGGTAGAACCCAACTTCCTTATTTCCTAACTCCCTGTTCCAGTAATTATAATCTTGATCATGACTATCTCCTCAGTCTGTGGAACAGTGCATGGCCCATAGGAGGGACTTGAAAAACACAACTGAATCCGTAAATACAATGTAATATTACTCAGCCATCAGGAAAGCCTGAATACCCACCATTGCATCGACATGGATGGAACTGGAGGGGATTATGCTAAGTGACATAAGTCAAGCAGAGAAAGACAATTATGATATGGTTTCATTCTATTTGGAACATAAGGAACATCGTGGAGGACCATAGGGGACGGGAGGAAAAGCTGAACAGGAAAAAATCAGAGAGGGAGACAAACTATGAGAGACTCTGGACTCCAGGAAACAAACTGTGGATTACAGAAGGGAAGGGAGTAGAGGGATGGGGTAACTGGGTGATGGGCATTAAGGAGGGCACATGTTGTGATGAGCACAGGGTGTTACATGCAGCTAACAAATTGTTGAACACTACATCAAAAACTAACGATGTAGGGATGCCTGGGTGGCTCAGTTGGTTAGGCGACTGCCTTCGGCTCAGGTCATGATCCTGGAGACCCGGGATCGAGTCCCACATTGGCGGGAAGCCTGCTTCTCCCTCTCTCACTCCCCCTGCTTGTGTTCCCTCTCTCGCTGTGTTTCTCGTTGTCAAATAAATAAAATCTTTAAAAAAAAAACAAAAAAACAAAAAACAAAAACTAACGACATACTGTATAATGGCTAACTGAACATAATTTTAAAAAATCACCCCACCAATAAATGTGATCCAGAGTCAATAAATAAATAAGTAAACAAATAAATACATAATCAATAAATATATATTGAACGAATGTCTCTATTTCTTCACTTGTAAAATAAATCAGATCAATCCCTAGTCATTATGAGATTGAAGACATTACAATTCAATTTATAATTCGATAAGTAGAGTTTTCATTAAGTTATAATATTAGTAAATATACCAATCAAAATGAAAAAATCATGGCCCATTACATCTAGATATTCTTTTAGGATACTCCATCACACATTCTCTTCTAAAGATAAATCACCAGTAATAAAGAGACCAAAAGAAACTTATTTTAAATAATTTTATTTTTCATAATTTTCTAACACATGGTGTTAGAAAAATGAATTTTGGCACCATGATTTAGAACTTTTTTTCAAGTTTAACCTTTAAATTAAAAACAGTAGCTACAATAAGAATATTTAAACCTCACTCAGAGAAATGGTGAAAAATCAAGCCACAAATTTTTTTGTGCTGGGGAATTTTTTTAAAATGGGATTAAGGAAAGGTAACAAAAAGAGTAGGAAGGATAAAATGGAGACCATGCTGGAAAGACAAAAAGGTAAGTAACCTTCTCTAAAAAAGAATAAGGAGGGAGACAAAGGGCAAAGAGAAGAAGAAAGGCTCACCAACTTTATTTTCCTGATATAAAATTCAAGTACTTAACAAAGTTTTTTTAAAAATCATAAAATGCTACTACTAATCTCATGAAATTTTCTTTTTCTTCATTATTTTTTAGAATTAAAATAAAATTTTGACTTAAGGACACTTGCCAATCTTAAGTTTATATTTGATATACTTTACAAAATGGAAAGGCTTGAAAACTTTCCTAAATCTAATACCTATTCAATACGATCCACCTTGGAAAATTAATCTGAAGGAATATAGGGCTTGATTTTTAATACAAATGTAACAAAAAAAAATCTGTCTAACAATCTAAACAAAAATGTTTTCAACTTCTAAACCTCAGTTGTATTCTGTACCAAGTTTCTTGAGGAAAAACATTGTGTAATATTTACTGTTCTTTGTATTCCTTCAGTAACACTATAAAAGGTTCCTGTATAGGTCATCAAAAAAGTACTCACACAATTAGTTACATACAAATTCAGTTATAACTCCAGTTTTCCAATGTTTCAAAAATTGCCAATTTTCACTTATATTCATTTTGTTTACATGTTAATAAATAAAATTCTTCCCATGCTTTTTAAATAAAATATTATTAGTCTCTTGTCACTTGTACATTTATAGCTGAATATTTTATCAATTGAAACACAAATTCAGAAAACTGTCATTATTCTTAGAGACAGTAAGGCATAGAAATAAATATTTGCTTTTACTTTTTCTTTCTTTTCTTCTTCAATCTGTGTTTTAAGGCTCAGAGCAGATATTAAGAAATATCAAACAATTTTTTACAAAAAAGTTTTTCAAATGTTTGGCCCCAAGTAAAGTTGTTCTTTTGAAGTTATTTAAATATTCCTCTCATCTTCTCAAGCACAACTTCAAAGACATGTTCATCCATTCCAAAAGAAAATTCAATTCAATGAAAAGTAAATAACTTAGGGGTCTATAAATGACACTGCAATGTATCTTGTTCCATTTTTAACAGGAAGTCCTTCATGCAAATGTGTGAGTCTCCCTGGATGCATGAAGCTCCAGCCTTTTCTGGGTGATTCAATAGAGCAATTGTACCTTAGAAATTTGCATCCTCCTCCCTAAAAGAGATGGAACAAATACATGGATCAGCTTATTATGTTTAATTTTTAATCTGTGGGAAAATTCAAATTATGCCATCTACCCAGAATCTAAAAAAATAAACAAATAAGGCAAAGTCCTTTCATAATGACATATATCTTTTTCAAAATGTAAAAAAAATCAAAGCCGTAATTACCTGAAAATCTTCTCCCACGTTATTGAGGGCAATGTTGATGGTAAATGTAGAAGCGTCATGATGAGGGCGAAGAGAACGCTGTCTTTCAGGAGAGTATTTTACTACAAAATTCAATAGTGCAAACCCCTAAAAAAGCAAAGCAAACCAATGGATTTGCTTATCAATAAAAATATGAAATAGCATGTTTGTGTAAAAACAAGTAGGAGGTAGACAGGAGGAATGGGAAGATAACTACCTTCGTATAATAACCTGCAAAGACCTTCAGTGTAACAGGTGCAATAAACTCCCGGATAAAATGAAGCCATACATTCTCCAGATCAATTTGCTTCATGTGGATATCATCAGTTGGGACATTTTCATAACCACCAGATATACGGCTATCCTAGAAACAGCATTAACAATGTCATAAAGTATGGTCCACACGCAATTCACACTTATATTACCTTGGAATTTTTTTTTCAACCACAAGATCATAATAGACAATAAAAATAACAGTTGTTCTATTATGGTGTACTGTCTGCTTTAATTGCAAAACTATCAAAATAACTTATATAACATGGCATTGCAAATGTATCAATGATGAAGTAAAGTATGGCAGAGTCAGGAGACTCCTTTTTGACTTACTTAATATACATGGGAAGTCTGACTATAAAGTAAATAAGACATTTCCAAAACCCTCCCATGCCTCCCCCCAAATTGGTTTTTACAGTAACCCTTCAGGCAGTCTTAGCTACTTGACCAACAAAGATTCTGCTCGTCTGTCCTTTGGGTCCCCTACCACTGAAAACAAGCTTTGCCTGCTATGCTCCCCACTTTAATTTTATGACACCCAAAGTCCTTCCATGACTGCTTTTTATTATCCTACAACCTGCTGACTTCAAGTTCTTCCTCATACTTTGAACTTCCGTCTCTCTGGTCAGCTAACTAGTTGGGGTATGAAATTGAGCAGAGATAGTAATATTCCAGAGAATTCTGCTAGAATTCCTTGGTATTGTTAAGGAACAGCCATCTGAGCCATCAACACTGAACCACCAACAGCAATACTTACTGCTAAGCCCTGGACGCTGAATATAAATGCAAAACTAAATTACAGCAATGGCATTCGAACAGATTTCTTCTACAAATGTTTACACACAAAAAAAAGCTTTGGCAGTCAACCACATAAACTTTGTCTTGGTACTTTCACTACAGCTCACTGTGAAAATGCAGAGAATAAAAAGTGGCCCTGAAGAAGGCCAATACCACACGATAGACATAAATTACTTCACCATTCCAGCCTGCAGACACTGACCTTTAGAAATCATCCAGTGTAATTACATACATAAATGAGAACCCGAGGCCAGACAGATTAAATACTCCCAGAGTTCTCCTGACAGGCTTCGCTAGCCCCTGCATTTAGGTCTAAGAGTCAGAGATACATGACAAAGCAGATAAATCCCCTCTAAATAGTCTGAATATATCTACCCCTGCTTCTATCCCACATAGACATTATAGTTCTTTGTGTGAAATTACCACTTACATGATGTTTCCCCCCTGACCACTGGCCATAATGCTCCATTTCTTCCACCAATTCATCACAAGCTTTTTCAGAAAAGATGGGAAACCAAAAGACATCGGGACAAGGCTATAAAACAAGGCATCACCATTAAGAGAATAACAGTTTTTGTCTTTTAAGTAATAAATGGCATTTCAAAAGTAACAGGATGGAATATTCAATATTCATCTCACTTAGACGCCTTTTTAAGAGGTCTGTCCAATATTACTGACACTACTGTTAACAAAGGATAGTAGCTTTTCTTTAATGCTAAGACTTTTTTTCTTTTTTGCATTTTAACATCTGTAAGATCAAAATAGATCTTAGACTTATATTTGACCAGACAGCCACTGTGATAGAGCTGTAATGCTACAATGTACACTTGGCAAATTTTCATTCGGCCTCAACTTGTGTGTACGTATATATCTGTGTGTGTGTGCAGTACACACTCACACAGGCAGCCGGTGTTGCATTTGAGTTGACTCCCAGAGTTCTCCTGACAGGCTTCGCTAGCCCTTGCATTTAGGTCTAAAAGTCAGAGATACATGACGAAACAGATAAATCCCCTCTAAATTGTCTGAATATATCTACCCCTGCTTTTATCCCACATACACATTATAGTTCTTTGTGTGAAATTAACACTTACATGGTAAGTGGTAAAAGAAATATTTTCTAAATAACTTACACTACAATTTGCCATTGAAATGAAAGTGACTTTGTATACAGTGTTCTGTGACATATGATAACATCTATGCCTTAATAAGTCTAAATTAGCTCTTCCAATATGTATAAAATAAAAAAATTTCAAAATGACTAGAAAACATTGTGTCCTGGTTTAATTGGCAGTATTCTTAGTGTCTCTCACAGTACACAAAATAACAGCATCTCAGAATCAAAGATGCCTCATATTCTCGGAAATAAGCTATTAGCAACAGTTTGGAACACTAATCTAGAGTTCCCTTTTTAAAAAAAATCTTTGAAAAGAGACTTTGAAGTTCAATTTCTTTCAAAGATAAACTTACTGAATGAGGCCTACACCAGAGATTTGCCAAAAGTTCCTCATTTTTCGTGGTGATAGCTACATTTGGAAGCATGTCCAAAAAAAGGCAAGATCTTAAAATATTGTTCAATTCCATGTTCTACATTTTTACGACTATATGACCCTTAAGGCATAACATTTGTAATTAAGCCCCATGATTTTTACCTAAAAGATGGTTTTTGCACTTTCACAACATCCTCTGTTAAAGCAGTATTGCATTAATATTGTTCCCTTCTGGAAAACAAGGCAAGTGTCCTACACAGCAGAGTAATTATTTATACAAACCTGTTCAACTATATTTTCAGTGAAAATCTTTGAATAATCACGGTTTATATACTTCTCCTTCCAGTCCTACCAAAAAAAAATTAATTGTGTAGGTTAAAGCAAATATCCTTTTATAAGTAATAGAAAATCCAAAGTTTTGCATTTTACAAATTGCTCAATTTATAAATGACTAGGTGTACTGGACAAAAAAGGAATTTTCAGAAATCACAGTTTATGGGGTTTTTTTAAGAGCTGAAAGCAGAGGCTTAACCCTGTGAGCCACCCAGGGGCCCATTCTCACCATTTTAAAAATCCTCTTTTTCTTTTTTTTTTTTTAAAAGGTTTTATTTATTTATTTGACAGAGAGAGAGATCACAAGCAGGCAGAGATGTCGGCAGAGACAACAGAGGAAGCAGGCTCCCCGCTGAGCAGAGAGCCCAATGTGGCCCTAGATCCCAGGACCCTGAGATTATGACCTGAGCCGAAGGCAGAGTCTTTAACTCACTGAGCCACCCAGGCGCCCTAAAAATCCTCTTTTTAATTACACTCCTGTGAAAGATTAAGATATGCAGCTAAACTGAAATGAAAATACTTTTAAAATACAAATGTCAATAAAATGTCAAAAGACATTTTTTTTTCTATTAAACAGAGTCTTCAGAGACCACTAAATTTACTATTCCTTGATGCCAACTACTCCCACAAAATAAAAGACAATTATGATCAGGTGGCTTGAGTCTTTGTAGTTTAAAATTTTTATTATTGACAAGGGGAAAACCATGAACAGTAGCATTACAGAGATGATTAGTAAACAGAGTATTTTCTCTTGAATAAATGTTCCAACTTGACTGAAGAAAACAGCCTCCCGTAAAACAAAAAAAGAGTGAATTCCTGTATGATTCAAATCTTTAAGATATGAAATAATTTTAGAGTTAGAAGTTAATAATTTCTTCAACTGCAGACTTTCTATATATCCTGACTCCCCTCACTCTGCAATCTTCTCGGCTGTCTTTGGTGCACATTCACAGATTTTTGTTATAAAAAAAATAAGTGAAATAAAATAAAATGTGTGTTCCCAAACTAACTTCTTGAATTCTGATTTTGAAAACCAAAACATAATATTATCATATGTGAGCTACCTGTAAACAGTTTTTCTGAAATTACAATTAAAAATTTTATGATGCTTTTGAATATATAAAATAGAAAAATTGAGAAAAACCACAGAAGCTGATAATTCCTTTCCCCACACCTAACAGATGTCATAATTAAAAAAAACTTCTTGGTCAAGAAATAAATTAATTGTATCTTTTAAAGAATAATATAAGTAATATATTAAAGACACAATATATTTTTTTAAGATTTTATTTATTTACTTGACAGAGAGAAACACAGCTAGAGAAGAAACGCAAGCAGGGGGAGTGAGAGAGGGAGACGTGGGTTTCCTGCCGAGCAGGGAGCCCAATACAGAGCTCAGTCCTGGGACTCCAGGATCATGATCTGAGTCAAAGGCAGATGCTTAACGACTGAGCCACTCAGGCACCCCAATTAATCATATTTCTTAAGCTGTTTTTTAAACTTGAAACTTTTTTAAAGCCTCTTATCACATTTTCATATTATTAACCCAAATGATTTATATCCATTTAGAGTTATAGAAAAAGAATAAATGAAGTTGAGTATGAAATACATACCACAGGATTTTCAAAAATCTGCCAGAGGTCATTGTTATAATGGGAAGTATTGTAATTAGCAGTTGATAAAAGTCTTCCAAATTCATGTCTATTAGAAATGTACATAAACACACCCTATGTGCCAAAGAATAACAGTATTAACAATCTTATAGGAAGATACAAGAAAATAAACTTAACCATAGGAAAAATATACATGAGATATTAATTTCAACTTTCATCTCTCATTCCTGAACATGCATGTTTATCTTTCATATAAAACATGATTTAAAATAAAAGAAATATAATTTTTATTAATTACGAATTCAGACACCACACAAAACTAATTGATAGTACTGACACTCAACTGAAAAAAAGAAGAGGAAGAATGACTGTTTTTGTCACTTTTTCATTGATCCTAGATGTAGACATCAGGGGGAAAAATTCCTGTTTGAAAGCAGAAATGTTTTTGAGACACCAAAGGCAATGAATTATACCTCTTTTGGCTTCTTTCCCTTTCAAAGAAAATGTCATATTTTTAAACAAGAATTCAAATGTCAGTATTATTTCATCAGACTATGTCATTCTTTTTATTGTCCTGATATTTAAAAACTGAACATAGAAATCATTTATTCATTAAAGGCAGCTAAAGAAAAGCAGTCTCATTTCCTTGCCCCAAACCAAATAAATGTGGCAAACTTATCACTATGGTAAGTTTGTTTCTTTTTGTACCTGTTTTAATGGTAAAAGGGTTAGTTATTAATAAAAAAATAATAATGAAGAGTACTCCAATCTCATTTTAGTCAAGATGTACTTTAAACTTATTCCTACTTTTTCTCTCCCTTAAGAAAAAAAAAAAAAACTAGATTAAACTAGTGAAAGGGATTTGGGGTTAACTTTATCATTTGTCAACCACAAAATGTAAATCAGCCCAAGAACTAAGAGTTGAATATCACAATTATGATACAACGCTAACACACAAAACATACACACACACATATACAAATTAAGAACCAATGAATACCAATATTTTACCGTGCTAAATGGAAAGAAAACTCTTAAAGAAACTTTACTGGTAGGCAATATACCATATCTAGTATTCATTAAATAAACAAAAACAAATAAAAATAAATAAAAATAACACCTTTGGGGGGCTGAGCATTTGGAATGTTTCCGGAGTAGGGGAGTCTTTTTCCCTTTGTAAAGTCTAAAATGAAGAGAAGCATTGGGTAAGTTGACCTGCACACCCATACTCTCAGGTATTCTTAGGTAGATAACATTAGCAGCCCTTGATCAATAGCTAACATTCTGAAATGTCTTTCATAGACAACATGCATAACAAGCAAAGCTTATTATTTATAGCGCACACAAAGAAACAACTCCAGCCCTTTCTTTCTTTTTTTTTTTTTTGTCAAACATAAATCCAAGCTCATTCCTTAGTAGAATTTTCATTAGACAAAATTAAGACAAAGGGAAAAACGTGTAAGAGAGGCCATTCCAGGATGCGCTGTTGAGTCAAATTAGCAGAACATGAGCACAAATTACAATCACAAGTACTGAAGATACTCGATATAACAGTGCACATAGGTTTGTGGGAAAAACAAACATACCCAAACAATACATGCCTTATTAAACTAGAAGCAAATACTTGCCAACTTTTCTGATTATTCTCAAATCACATTTGCTTATATAAATTTGAGTAAAATAACCCATTCACTTCTAAAATAGAAAATTATAGAAACATGTTTTAAAACATTTACACATTTTGAAAAACACTATTTTCTACAGTCACTGAAGTTTTATAATGAATGTACATTTGTAGAGTAGCAATGTATCATTACTTTCCACACAGATGAAATATACTAAATATACTACATATGACAAATCCTCTCTCAGTTTAGTGGTAAGGAACAGCTTCAAGGAGTGTGCAGTTTATAATGATAAAGAGAACTGACATTGATTTCAGAACAGAAGTGTGTTCTTCTTAAATGTGTAAATGATTATTTCACCCTGGCTTTATCTAATTTTAATTAGGTCAGTTTTCCACTATAAAATTTCAAATGGAAGTGAAGATGAATTCTTAAAATGCAAAGCTGATCTGTAACAAATCCATGTTTATGACTGAAATCTTTCTGTTGCTTATTGCATTAGCTGAAGCACAGAACCTAACATTTCCCAAGCTATTTCTACAGCTAAATGTTCACAAATTATTCTCCGTAAGTGCTCCCCAGTTTTTCAATATGGGACCAAAAAAATTGGCTAGTACTTACAAATTAGAAAGAAAAGGGGCATCAAAACAAATTGGCACATCAACTGGTAAAGCAAGCCATTTCATAAGAACATTCAAGCAAGCCATCATTGTATGCCCTACCATTTCTCTAGAATTTCGGCACAGAGCCATATCAGGATCCAATTTATCACGAACAAAATAGTTCCTTTCATTCATCTCTGATCGAAGCGTCTTTCCCTTAATTAAGTACACATTAGCCATGTATGGGACATTCCATATCCCTCTGTAAGTAAAGATAAGACATTCCAAAATACCACAAACAAAAAAATACTTCAAGGTTTACTTTTGTTTTCAAAACAAATGCCTTGTATGTTTTTAAATTTTGTATATATAAATCATTGAATCAGATTACATGCAAATGCGAACACATGTAATGATATTTAACACAGTTATACATGCATATATTGTATGACTTGTTACATACTACATTTTTATGCAATAAATCACTATCTCTCTACATAAACTTCATTTTAGGGTTGGTATCTGTTTAGCATTTTGGCTATAATCTTCCACTTCATTATTAGAGTATAATAATATTCTATTGTACAGAAAGGGCTTCCATTTAGCATCAAGCAGTTTGATAGCAAAAATAATCACATACAACCTGTGGTGTACTATAACTAGCTCACACTGGCTCCCCAGAGCCCTTAGCTGTACTCAGTGACTTCACATTGGAAGCTTGAAATCAGCATTGGCAGAAGCATTCATGCCACAGAAATTGGCAAACACTACAAATCAGGGTATCCCTCAACCCCAAGATCCAGTTGTTAGACCCTTACAGCACACACTGAGTACAGCCTAAAATTCTCCTAAAATATATTCTCTTGAAATTCACTAAGCCATCTCAAATTTCTTGAGAAAGAGAAGACATGAAGAAATAGAGCTAAAAGTACTTGAGGGCTGGGAGATAATTTTTTTTTTTTTTGTCCTTCATTCTTCCCTACATTTGTCTTTTTACTCTGAACATGACTCATTTCCTAAAAATAGTAAGGTTTCACCTGAAGGCATATGTCTTTGCTTTTAGATAACAGAAAGGAAAGATTTGGACCAAGGAAATGGAGTTAGACATGAAAAGGAAACTGATTTCAGTTTGTTTTGCTGGATGAACCTCAAGGAAAATAGCCATAAAAGATATACAATGTATCATCTGAATTCAGAAATTTGTCAATGACAGAGTATGCAGTATGTCAGTTTTGAAAAACCACACACAGACACACATACCTGTGTGCACACATGTCATAAGATGTCATTCCTTCATGTAGCTTTTGGACATGAAGTGCATTTTTGTATTAACTTGATCAAAAACCTCTCCCATATTCTTTTCCTTATACTTTAAGCAACAGTGACAGGAGGCTGTACAAAATATCACCAGTGTCTAAAGCAACTTAAATGAAACATTAATTCTACATTCCATTTCTGTGAACCCTTATTTCGGTCATACCCACAGATAGCATCAGGCATTTGGTCTATACAAATCATCCCAGAGATGATACAATACTTCGAAAACAGACTGAACAGTGTTTTCTCAGCTATCATGCTTCTTAATTGCTGCTAGCAAAAGCTTTTATCATATTAGTCAATTCTACTATTATTATTTTCACAAGTAAAATATCTTTTTAATACTCAACTCTTCATTAAAAAGCATGGGGGGGGAGGGGCGCCAGGGTGGCTCAGTTGGTTAAGCGACTGCCTTCAGCTCAGGTCATGATCCTGGAGACCCGGGATAGAGTCCCACATTAGGCTTCCCTGCTCGGTGGGAAGCCTGCTTCTCTCTCTCTCACTCTCCCTGCTTGTGTTCCCTCTCTGGCTGTGTTTCTCTCTGTCAAATAAATAACATCTTAAAAAAAAAAAAAAAGCATGGGGGGGATTTTATTCTAAATTTAGGGACACATATCTTTAGTCATGAAAGAATGTTTTCCCTTTTTAATTGGGCTGTTGTATTTGAGAAATTAGGCAAAGCCTTTAACTTCTCAGTCACTCTGGTTCATCATTTGTATGAAGAGAAAGGATAACATTCCACTCTATTACTACCTTAGCAAAAAACCACCATTTTAGTTCTGATTATTTTCTAGTCTAAAATATATCAACTGTTGTCTCTGAAATGAATATCAATCATGTACACTCTTGGTAGCAAGTATATTCTTTTCAAACTCTGGAAATGGAAATCAGATGCTGGTGAAGAAATTGATCTTTATGTTTTTAAAAGATTTTGTTTATTTATTTGACAGAGAGAGAGAGAGAGAGAGATCACAAATAGGCAGAAAGGCAAGTAGAGGGAGAAGCAGGCTCCTGCTGGGCAGAGAACCCAATATAGGTCTTGGTTCCAGGACCCTGAGATCATGACCTGAGCCAAAGGCAGCCACTTAACCAACTGAGCCACCAGGGGGGCTCCAGAAATTGATCTTTAAAGCAGAATATTAGCTACGTTACACAGAAAACTCTTGTAGTAGGAAATGTTAGAAGGTACATCATTGCCTTGGTATTGATTTTGTTTGTTTGACTGTAAATTTTATTTATTTATTTTACTTTTTTAAGGATTTTATGTATTTATTTGAAGAGAGAGAGACAGCGTGAGTGGGAATACAAGTAGGGGGAGCAGGAGAGGGAGAAGCAGGCTTCCTGGTGAGCAGGGAGCCCAATGGGGGCAAGGGGGTCGGCTGGATCCCAGAACCCTGGGATCATGACCTGAGCCAAGGTAGATGCTTAACAACTGAGCCACCCAGATGCCCCTGTTCACTTGTAAATTTTAAAAGCCATCAGGACAACTTTCATCCTGGCTACTAAATAAGCCAAATGAAATTCCTTTTCTAAACTTTTAACTAAATAATATTAGTTTCCTGACAATTGTCTCACGGCTACTCACACCTACTATGTAGTATCTTCTAGTATTTTCCACAACAGTTACATTTGTGAAGATTTAGAACTTCAAAGACAAATATTTGTAATATTATTTTACACCAATACTTCAGGATCCCAAGTGGTCTTCAGGTTTTCAGATTTCCACTACTCACAAAGAAAAGAGAACAAAAACTCAGGTAATGCGAACAAGACCATATTTAGAGATTATGGCACCTTACATTAAAAGACTGACCAAGTAACTTACACTCTACTCCCTTGAACAATATCCACATAATCTTCAGATCGAGCATAGTATCCATCAGGACTCAAGGCTCCCCAGAAGTTGGACCACAGCTTTCCATGACGAGTTACAAGAGGAGCAATGATCTTTCTAAAGGCAGTGTGAAAGGAAAAACAAATCCAAGTAATTATTTATTCTTAAATTACCACAGAATTATGTTTTGTGCTTACCATGACACACCCAACACTAAAGTTCATTAAACACCTATGTAGTGAGTTCGAAAAAAAAAAGTAAAATAAAAGAGAAACAGGAATTTCTTTCTACTTTTTCTTAAATAAGCACCCTGCTGATTTTCAATGTTTCTTAAAAAGAGTAAAAAGAAAGGCAAAGTAATTGAAAATGCTAATGAAAGTATACAAATGACTTTTAAAAGTCTTAAATGACTTATATCCAAATAAGTCAAACTACCTTAACTATTTAATTAAGTATTTCAGAAATTATACAAAATGAAATCAAATATTTTCATTGTCATTGAGAAGACATAATAATCCCTGGTGCATTGAAGTACCAATAAATATTTGTTGAATAAAAAAACGAATAAAGATGAGCTGAGATATTTGTAAATAGGCCAGTTTTCCTAAAGTTAAGTCCTGAATTACTTTAAAGTATGTTTCCTTTTTTTTTTTTAACAACTTTTAAAAATGGGTTGTGCTAGCCCTGGCAACAGTGGACATTCTTCTGGCCCTTCAACTACTTAAAAAAACAGAATAGAGGGTGATTGCCATACCACTCTGTTTGACTGCCTACCAGGGAAGTAGTCCCTTTAAGACAAGCACACGTTACAAACTCAAAATATGTCAGTTTTTTCTTAGGAAAATCTAATTATAACGTGGCAACACTTTCCAAATGAGGTAATTCTGAGATTTCTCTAGAATTACTTTAAAAATGAAGTGAATTATAGTGGTGTCAATTTTTAAGAAAAGCTCACCCAACTCTTCCATGAGCAAGTTTATGAACCAGGTATTCGCCACCAAAAAAAACCTATTTCACAACACTCCAGTCCTGTGAAGACCAGGTGTGCCCTCTCCCTTACCTACAGAGAAGTGAAACATAGTCTATAAATACACATCATTCAAGATAGTGATTTTGGTTACTTTTCCCAGTTCCTATTAAAAGGAAATGCTAACCAGAAACATTTAAATTTTGTTTAGAATATCTATAATATTAGAAACAATAATATAAATTAGAATCTATATGTTATGTTAATTAAGGAATAATTCAATAGCGATAACTGATAAAGTCAAATACATAATAGAAAAACAAATCTGGTAATTTATAATCCCGACTGCCTTCCAAAGAAGGTTGGGCAAAGAAATGGAAATCAAAATCCATATTCAGTGTGCCTCAATGTTTTTGAGTATTGAAATACAGTAAGGCCCCTTATCCATGGTTTCACTTTCCATGGTTTCTATTACCCAGGGTCAACCAATGGTCCAGAACCATTGGTCAACCAATGGTCCAGAATCCATGATTCCTCTGATGAACCATCGGATGAACAAGAGCTTAACACTAAGTCACACTGCCTGCCACCTCCCTTCATCTCCTCCCACTGGCATTTTATCATTTTGCATCATCACAAAAAGGGTGAGTACAGAACAAAAAGATATTTTGAGAGAGAGATTGCATCCACATAACTTTTATTACAGTATATTGTTATAACTGTTCTATTTTATCATTGCTGTTAATTTCTTACTGTGAGCAATTTATAAATTAAACTTTATCACAGGTTTGTAAGTTAGGAAAAGAAGAGTGTATATAGGGTTTGGAATTGTGGTTTCAGGCATCCACTGGAGGTCTTGGAACGTATCCCCTGTGGATAAGGGGGAACTACTTTATAGCAGTGGGGGATGATAAACTAAAAGGAGTAAAATCTGGAGTAAGGCAGTAAATAGGAGAGATGGGAAAGCGAGCTGATGAAATGCTGGAAAGCTACATGCCGTCAAATGTGATCCATTCTTTGTCTCTCTAACCTTCAGTCAAGTCTACTAAATCTCACAAGACTTTCAGTGTATATAAATTCTTTATGAAACCTACATGCTTGGATACAGAAACAAGAACCATAGATAACATAGGAACCTAAACCTTGATCAGTACAGAAATTTATGGAATTGGAAAAATACTAAGTTTTATTGGCCTTTCAAAGGCAATGGCCCCAGATGGCAGTTGACTTACGAGGGAATTTTATTTTTTACAAGGTTTAAAACATTAGATTAATATTAAAAGGGATATATGTTAAATACATAGTATGAATTCATTAAATAGTTTACTGTAAGAATAAGTACCTGCAAAAGTGTCATGTAATAAAAACATAAATATGACATATTACCTAAAAAAACATACATTCCATAATATTGAATTTAAATCAAATTAAAAGGCAATTAACAGGGCACCTGGGTGGCTCAATGGGTTAAAGCCTCTGCCTTCGGCTCAGGTCATGATCTCAGGGTCCTGGGATCAAGACCCGCATCGGGCTCTCTGCTCAGCAGGGAGCCTGCTTCCTCCTCTCTCTCTCTGCCTGCCTCTCTGCCTACATGTGATCTCTCCCTCTCTCTGTCAAATAAATAAAATCTTAAAAAAAAAAAAAAAGGCAACTAACATTGCAAAGTCAAGAAAGTATTACTGAATTCCACTAGGTTTTAAGAGTTACAAATTGCAACTCTCCTGTATCTCTGAGGCAGTCTAACTACTTTTCCTTGCCTAATGATCAAAACATTACTTACATGTTTGAAAAATTACTTGTAATTTATAGATACAAAGTGGGGCTGTATGTACAGATTAATACTAAGAGGTCTTAGATTTTGAAGTAATAACTGAATTCTTAAATTGGCAAATCATATTATATATAGAGGAGGTTAGTACAGCATAATAGATTTCTCATATATTTTACTCAGCAAAATAAAAACAGTAATTTTAACATTTTGCTGTTAACCATATTACTTGCTAAGAGAAGTAATTGCATTGATATACGTAAACATATTTAAAAATGATAGCTGGCACTTTATAAGTGCTCATTAAAGGTGGGCTATTAGAAGGAGGATTAATAAACTACTAGTAGCAATAGGTGTAATACAATAAATAATGATTAATATCATTATAAGCTGATATAGATGATGTCTTTTTCAGACTTCAATTTCATTAAATAAAGATAGTTGCTGCAGAGTAATAATCATTAGTTCAGAACTCAATAAAATCACAGATCTCTGAAATTTCTTTCAAATTCTAAGAACTTAGAACTCTCTTTGCAATAACTTTTTAGGTCATATAAGTTTTAAAAAATATCTACAGAAAATTTAAAAATGCCAAATTTACAGATATATCAAAATTTCACATTACTTTAAACAGAAAAATAGGCCAAATATAATTGATAAACATTGCATTTGTGATTGTAGCTAATATTAAATATTTCTAATTTCATCAGGTTGTTTTCTATTTGACTCCTTTAAAAGAAAACTAATCAGAATTGAAAGTATATAGGGTATAGAAAATAACTTCATTTGAGTTCCCTCAATTCACTAAACATAGATATGTAAGCACAGTATGCCCACATAGACACAGAAAATGATTATCATTTTAAATATAAATTGACAATGAATCGTATGTAGTACCTGTTCTGTTCAATCAAAATTTTTAAGGTCCCTGGATTTGTCAAAACAACATCTGCATCCACACTAAAATAATAATCACAATTTTCATCCTGACGGCAAAAATCCCTAACATTGAAAATTGAAAAAGAAATAAGAGTTAGACAAAATAAATACAACCTAGTTGAAAAATGTCAACATAAAGCTTATATATAAAATAAAGTTTCTCTAACATATTCTTCTAATCAAAATAGTAAGACAATCTCCAAAGGGATAAATACTGTCTTAGATTTCAAAATGGTCAATTTATCAACATAGATATTCATATGCAGATCAACACTAAAAATTTTAGGTCAAGTGAAATACATTTTCAAGCCACCAAAAAGTTTAAAGCATAAAAGAGTCAGAATGGCAATTTAGAATTTAGTATTTAGACCTCTCTGAAAGGAAAACATAATTTAGCTCAATATATTTATCAGTAACTTTTTTCACAAATCAAAATGCTTTTTGCACACACACACAGTGCAAAATCTTGCTTATCCAACAACTCAGTTTTAAGTGAATCTTGGAGATACAAATGTGTAATTATTTAGATATCAATTCTTTTAAACTTGATTTTCATGGAATTCTTTCTAAGAAACTTACTCCCCTACTGCTTATCAGGGGTCATGGATGATGATATATGTTTTTCTTGGTAAAGTCTGTAGCATTATTCTCAGGAACAATACGGAATGAACTACTTGTGATACATGGGATGCTTTATTTATGGTTTCTACATTTGGGCTCTCGCTTTTTGAGCTCCCCTCCCTCACTGCTGATCCTAGTTATCACTTTCCACTATTGTCAGTATGTATCCCTATACCACATTTGTTTCTAAGCAACTGTCATAAAAGACAGCACACAGGAAATTTTTCTAAACTTGTGCACAAAATTAGAGAAAAAATTTTAAAAGTTTTGTAATTATGTGTTACAATAGATGGAAACTAACCTTATTTTGGTGATCATTTTTCACAGTGTATACAAATATTGAATCACTAAAGCTAATATGTGTGAATTATACCTCAATTAAATACATAAGATAAAAGAAAAAATAAAATAGCTAAAATTATTTTGGAATAAAAACTGAAGGAATTATATTACTTGTTTTCAAGATTAATATAAATCCCTGGTAATAAAATATGGCATTGATCTAAGATCAACAGAAGAGAGTAGAGAGTTCACAAACACTCATAAATATTCAGTCAATTGATTTTTGACCAAAACCAAGTCAATTATATAGGAAAGAAAAGCCTTAAAATAAAAAGGAGTGTTGAAACTATTGGAATTCCTTTTGCAAAGGATAAAATTTGATTCCTACTTCACTCCAAACACAAAAATGTATTCAGGATGAATTGTAGGTTGAACCATCTTAAACATAAATGCTAAAACAATAAAGCTTATAAAAGAAAAATTCCAAAGGGTGCTTTCATGACATTGGAATAAGAAAGATTTCTTAAATAAAAAATAAACCCCAAAGCACAAATCATAAAAGAAAAAAGTGAAATGGAATTTTATTGAAATTCAAATTTCTTCTCATCAAAAGACACAATTAAAAAAGTAAAAAGATCAAGCCACAGAATGAAGTATTCACAAAACAGCATACACACACACACACACACACACACACACACCCCTTTGTATACAGATTATATAATAAACTCCTACAAATAAACAACAAAAAAAACCCAATGTAAACGAAAATGCACAAAAAGACTTGAACAGATACTCCACAAATGAACACACACAAATAGCCAATGAATACACAAATAGGGAATTCGTTATCAGGGAATTAAGTTACAATCACAGTAGGATATTTTTGATACCCAATAAAGTAGCTAAAATGAAAAAGATAGGCAACATTAACTGTTGACAAGTGTAGATCAGCCAGAGGTCTGAACTACCCTGCTGTCAGGAGTACATGACAGCATAATGGTTTGGGGAACTATTTAGCAGTTTCTTATAAAGTTAAACATACATTTACTCTAACCTCACCCCTAGTTAGTCTACTCCTGGGTATTTTCCTGAAATACACTGAAGCAAAATATGTACACACATACACACATATATACACTTCCAATAAGGTGTCTTCATTAGCAGTTTTATTCAAGTGGCTCCAAACTTGACATGATCTAATTCTATCAATAAGAAAGCGTAAAATTCATTTGTGGTATATTCATATGACAGTATTAGTCAGTGATGAAAGGAACAAACTGCTGATAACTGCATTGACATGTGTGAATGAGAATACACTGTACTGAGCCGAAGAAGCCAGACACAATGAGTATATAAAAAAAAAAAAAAAATTAGAGAAAATAAGTTCCAAGTGTGGATCCAGGGTATTCTCCAATGAATAAATTATGGAACCATTAGTTTTGTCTTTCTGAGGCCTGTTTTCCAGCTTATGCCTTTATTCTCACATGAGATACTACGCATCTCTCTGTACCGTGAGCTTCCAAACACAAGAGAACAACTGAAGAGAAGTCACATGACATATTCACCATTTTCCCAGCAGCTCTTAACTCACTGCTGGAATATTCAATTAACATTCACTGAAAAATCATTGTTTTATTATTACCAGAATTTTACTAGGAATCTGTATTAAAGGGGCTAACCAAAGGACCTAAAACTTTCCTCTGAGGGTTATAGTTTTATCTAGATCAGTAGGTGACTAGAAAATAGGAATACCCTTCATACCCCACAATCTGGAACATGTATTTCCACCACACATAATCTTCAGATAGTAAACATTTAAATCACTACTATCTCAGTCATACTATTGATTTGTCCGAGTATTTTCTTTATTTTTTATTTTAAGTGATCTCTATTCCGAACATGAGGCTCAAACTCATGACCCAGAGATCAAGAGTCACATGCTCTTCTGACTGAGCCAGCCAGGCGCCCCTGAGTATTTTTTTAAATCTTGCTCTGAAGTTCAGTTAATAGTTTGATTAAATATGTTGTCTCTTAGACATATCTGTCTGTCTGTCTCTCTCTCTCTATATATAATGTGTGTAATTTCCACTGTCTTTACATGTAAATACACACAAACATATAGTCTAACCATAGAGGTGTGCTCATGAGCATACACAAATACACATGTATACACATGCACATACACACACACTTGCACACACACACACACACACACGGAGTTGACACACCCAAGTTGAGGATACTAATTTTGAAGAAAAGTTGTTTTTCTTCAAATTTCTTTAGTAGAAATTACTTAATTTAAATTGATTAAAACATACATTCCCATGTTTCTGGCTTCAGCTTGACTTAGATTTTCTTCTGGTCCTACTATTTTTATAGTATTGATTTCATGTTTAGCTTTATCAAAAAATACTTTGAGGTCCTTTTCATGATAAACTTCCTGTAACATATTTTAAAAACGGATAATTAGTGCAAAAGTGACAATAGGATGACTGAAGTATTCATAAATATTCATATGTAGGTTTGGCATCATATTCAAAGTTGTGAATTCTACAATTCACATATTCCCTCAATTACAGATGAAATAACCTATATCAAACACATCATATTTAAATGTCACCTAAATTATCACATGAAGAATCTACAATAGATACATATGAATATTTTTAAAATATAAGATACTACAAAATTCTTCTAACATCTACTCCTGGACACGTCCTTGAAGAAATATTTAAATCCTGAGTGCTACAAAAGTTTCTGACTTGAAGGAAAAATGGCTGCGGCCTGAAAATTTCAGAGAGGTGCTTTAAAATATCCAAAAAAACCTATCTATTAAACTTAATAGTTAATCTAAGTTATAAATATAATATTTTATAAAAATAAGTATTATAATGGTCTTTAAAGCCAGAGAGAAAAATGAGTGGTCATATATAAAATTGTACTTTTACAAAAAGAAGGTAAAGCTTAACAAAACTTTACTGATGAGGAAATATAATAGGAAATCATGAACATAAAAATTCATCAAATTAGTATAATTCAACTGTGCTAAAATTTAGATAAGATTATGTGTGTCCAACATTAGAGCATTTCAGAGCTTTTTGTGTATTGTTTCACTAAGTTATTTGAAGGTTTGAATTCATAGCTTGTTAAAAACTATTTATAGCATAAAAGCTGCACAGAGTTAATTCTATAAAGAAAAGAGAAGACAAAATCCCCTCTCATCCCAAGGTGCTATGAAACGAGGAAGACATAAATAAATGACAATATATAAAAAAAAAAAACACTTCGATGTAAATAAATATAACACGACACATTTTACAAAGCAAATGCTCGATGATTCGCCCTTTTAAACTAATTTTAGCTGGTTTTCAGCAAATCTAAAATATTCTCTGGAAAAGGCAAATGATAAGCTGATGTGCATTAGGAAGAAAGAACAATGTTAAAAAGCATTAGGACAAAAGAGAGAACACATACTTCATAGCTATTGTATTTTGCTACAAGATGTTAAGTGTCAATTGTTTAACAGGAAAGAGACAAGTAAATGGGAAAATATTGAGGAAAAATGTCTTTAAGTTGAGAGTATATGTGGGAGGTTTGTGGGAGGTTCTGATTATTTCTGGAGGAAATGACAGTATCAAAATCCTTTGGGGAAGAGCATACCATTGTGTGATTAATCAAAACAACACTATATCTGGAAGCTATTTTCGGTTCTGCTGTCACAGTATTAACTTAAGCTGCAAACAATTTAATGACCAGTTCCACCAAAGAAGGTACTAGAACTAACCCAAAGGAAAGGAATAGGAGAACCATTGACAGTTCTTCACTTATATATTAAGTAGAGCCATATGAAAATAGATGATATTCCACTATTTTGGATTTACAAAACTGAGTTTCATGGGGCTCGTTCCAATATTGTGATACTAGTTTCCAGATTCTAAAATCCTTAGGTCCCAAAAAACCAGACAGTAATTACCCCCCAAATTCCCCACTGTATTTAGCTCAATGGGTTATTTTAGACATAAATGAATAATAGCAAATAGTTCCAAAGAAGATCAAAAACAATTTTCACATAAAATATTCATTTCTCAAATACTTACTTTGTTATGAATAAAGAGTTTAAGTGCTTCTTTTGGGTAATCCAGTGTCAACAATTTGTCCAGAAATCGAGGTAGAAAAGGGGTTGGTTGTTCGATAAAAACTCCTATTGTTACGTTTGGATGGACCTTTGTTTTATGGCAAACATAAAAGCAAATTATTATTAGTGTGGATGTACTCTAAATTCTATTTAAGTCTTAAACAATACAACATAAAATATATTAGGAATATGAGTTCAACATAATCTGCTAAATTTCAATTGTCCTGTGGCAATTGTGTAACACTTAAAATACATTCCTATGGCCTCTTCAAAGTGATTTCCCCAATCACATCTTGGCATTATGACTTAGGTTTGAGGAGGAAACTCACTATCATATTTATTACATAAATGTAGTAAAGGAAATTGCCTGCTCTACCATTCAATGCTTCCTTTAGGATAGTTTTTAAAGAAATGTCCTTCAGATCTGAATCTACTTTATCATTTTCATCTAAGGAGCCAGAATGTTAATTGTATTTCCCTTTTGGTTTCTATGGCTTGGAAGTTAAGTGTTTATAATTTGTAGCTCAGAGAAAGCAATCATGGAGGTCTTGAGTCTTTATTTCTACCCTTGAAATTTCCTTTTATCTCCTTTTATGGATAATACTTTATTTTGCTTCATTATTATATATATAAGAAAGCTATTTTCTTTCACTAACATAGTTTGTTCTGTTCAATCTTATTTCTATAGATGTTTAAAAATTCTTTTTGGGTATGTTTTAGAGGACAGTTTATCTTTCATTCAGTACATGCGAACTCTTGAAATATTCATATTTGTCAGTCCTTATGATGAGCAACATTTAGGACAAGGAGTGAAAGGTTCCTGGCTTGAAAAACTTACAAATAGTTGCGGAAGACTGAAACAGAAGTAAACAACCATATCATCATGTTATTACCAAAACTATATGAAAGATTTTGTTGTGATGCCTTTTAAAAACATGCCTTAAAGTCTGAATTTAAAGATTAAAGATTTTTAGAAGTATCATTTATGTTTAGCACTGCATCAGGTACCTCCTCTCTCATCTTTTCATGGTGGATGCCTCATGTATTTCTGTTATCTGAATCATTACTTAATATTTGTTTGCACAGAAGTACAACAGTATATATGGTGTACACCTTATATATACTGCTGTACTTCTTTCTCAATTTATACACTCATCTAAATATTTATTGCTGAATAAGAAAAATATAAATAACTAAAGACAAAATATCTACCCTCAGAGAGTTCTCAATTTAATGGGGGAAAAAAGTAAAAGTTTGATCACAACTCTCCCTTATTAAATGAAGTAATACATTTCATAATAACCTTAGAGTTACTTATTATTCCAAATTTACACATGAGGAAAATGGGATTTACAGAAATTAAGCAACTCAGAACACATAATTAATAGGTAAAGAGCAGGGTTTCAATGTGCTACCTTTTCATTATCTAAGTTCATTTTATATACTAATAATAATATAACAGTTAACACAGATTGAAGGCTTATTAGCACTACATATGTGTATATAATTTATATAAAATATAACTTATAGATAATATATGAGGTTTCATTTAACTCTCCCTTTCTTTATGTAGAAAGAAACCTATGACTATGGTAGGCCTGAGATCTTAATCACCCACATCATTTTAACTTTTATATCCCTACTACATAATAGCTAAAAATTTTTTAAGTAAATATTTTTCTATCTTTGCACCAGAAAGTTTATATAAAAGACACTGAACAGATAGAAACCATTAACTCTCCCTCCAAAGGATGCGGTACTTTCTGCAAAAAAGATCAGGATGGATTTTTAAACATCATGGTGTTGCTTCATTCAAAAATATCCTGGCACCCTTTCTGGATAGGAAATATTCACTTTGTTATTTGAGAGACCAGCCAAAAAGTCTTATTTTTAAGAAAAGTAAGGCTCTATTCAGAAGCTCTGAAATGTGCACCAGTCACTCTTTGTCCTCCTTTCAAACAGTGATAAGCATAGAAACTAATTCAGGAGCTTCGGTTCTTTACAATGAGAGTACTTCATATTTGCACGGATCCAGGAGTTACCAAGACTATGTAACTGGGAATTTTATTTTTGCTTACATTGGTTCTACCTATCTGGCATGCAGTAGATACTCAATAAATCTATGATGAATGAAGGAAAGAATTGCCTTAATGACAAAATCATCCCTAGAACCCAACTGTTCATACATATAACAACAGTCTTCTAAGTTACAAGAGCAATTTTTTGGAAGAAAAATGTTAGTATAAGATATACTAAAACTGCTCTGGTTGATGACAAAAGAAGGATTCATCAAAATGTTCTACAGGTAAGTATTATTTATAATTGCTCATTTACCCTCAAAGTATAAAAAATAAACTACAGCTATAATTCTCTATGAAATATACATAAAAGTAGCACGGTGCTTGGCATATAATACATACATGACATCCAAGCAAACCTAAAGTGGTCAAGAATACAGAGTCTAGAGCCAGATTGCTTAAATTCCAATCTCACCTCCAACACCTAAAAAAATTGGGCACACTTAAACAAAATTACTTAATTTGTATGTACTTCAGTTTTTCATTTGTAAAACTGAATCAAAAGTACTATCTATTCAAGAGACTGTGTGAAGTTTGAGTTTTTTATTTCAAATACTTAAAAATAAGGTCCTTAGTTATATAATCATATTATTTTTTAAATCATCAAATTTGAAAATCAAGCACAAATAATAGTCAATACAAATGCTAAAGCAGTTTTTCCTCAATGCTTTGACTAAGTTAGCAGACTAAAATAAGAGCATCCAATCATAACAAGCTATTAAATATTAACAACTAAGTCCCTTTCATTGGGATCAATTGCTAGCCAGTTTTACTTTCAAAAACAGTTCAGAGACACACAAATCTAGCAATTTTCTGAGTCATAATGTTTTAGCTTTATAAATCCATTATCTACCATATCACCAAAACTACAGAATAATGTTTTGAAAAAGCACTGCATTTCATGACACTGTGCTTTTTATTTCTACATTTCAAACATAGTCAATTCCACTCACATCTACTGTAGATAAGTCAATTGTATCCAAATCACAGAGAGTGCAGCCATTATCCTGCGTCCATGCATTTGGTACATAGTTTCCAAAATAATTCAGGAGAATCTAGTAAATGAAGGAAAACTGTATTAAGAAAAGTAACCCTTACTGGGGACACCTAAAGCGTGGAGCACTGGGTGTGGGGGATGGGGAATGAATCTTGGAACACTGGAAAAAAAAATTTAAGTAACAATTAAAAAAAATAATAATAATAATGCAAGCAACAAAACAAAACAAAAAAAGTAACCCTTTCCCATCAGTGTGCTTTCATTCTATAAATATCAAGCTTCAAAGTAGGTTTTCTGCATTAAGTATATCCCTTAATAATTCTGCTAATATTTAGCACCTACAAGTATACACTGAACTAAGTTCTTTCCAGACAATGAATCACAAAATCAGGACAAACTTTGTCTAGAAAGGCCAAAAAAAAGCATTATAAATCACAAAGGTGATTTTATTTCAGTCTGTAAGAAATAATAACAAATGAGACAATTTAAGAAATATGTCAAAAAATGAAACACACAGAGTTTTAATTGAGTTAATGAGACTTAGCAAAAACACCACTAATAAAAGCAGTCATGTGAATCGTAATTTAGTAATAAGCTAATTATGATTAAAAGCCTAGAGCAGACACCTGCAGTGAATGGGGCAGTGCCAGTGCAATCTTGCCAACCATCACCACATGAAACAGGTATTGCGTACATATCTTATCACCACAGAACACTAAACTCTTCCGGGGAAACTACGCTACCTACTATAAACTAGGCTTCTGGGCATTCAGGGGTACTGATTTCAGGAAAAGAAAGCTTGCAGATTAGAAATGATCTAAACAAAGTCCTAATTACTGCCTCCCCACAAATCCTATAAACAATAAGCTGAAGTACAATACTGCTTCCCCATCTACCCATTTCGGATCACTCAGAGCATCTCCTTTGCAACTTAACTCTCCCTCGCCTCAGGCATCTACTGGCAATCATTTCGTCTGTAAAATCTGAGTCCCTTGAGTATGTTTTGGGTGGAGAAGAAAATGAGGTAAGGTAGACACAGGAGAGACATAAACACTAAAATATGAACTGTCAAATAAATCCTGAGTATTTCTACAGTGTAAATATTTTAGGGAAAATTCTGATTTACTTTTTTTAAAAAAATCAGCATACTTTCCTACTGTAATTCTAATACCTGAAGTGGTATGAACATTTGTAATTTTTACATTTTAATGTTATTATTTCTTTTCAAAAACAATTTCACCTCAAGACATGAAGCTGCATGTCTCTAGTTTCAGCTGCGATTTTACATTACTGTGAAGAGGAAGCACCTAAAATCCTTACTATGCTTATATAATCATTAATTTTCATTAGAAAGGTGAGATGAACTCAAAACAAAAAAGTGTCGATATATTAAATATGATGGTCAAAAAGGTACAGAAGTTCCAACTGGATTTTTCTGCTTCCTAAGACCCTAAAAGATCGTCCAGTACAGAATATATGAGGTAATTAGTCTAGTACCATTCTGCCACATTCCTCTCAAGTATTTCAGATGCCATCCAGATATTTCTACTGGACTAAAACGGAAACAAATGTTGTTGAAACAGCACAGTATTCATTACAATCGGGAAATCTTTGTGTGATCTGTAGAGTATGATCATAGGACATGGAAAAGTAACTCATTCACAACTCCTTTAAACTACATGATAATTCAGGAAACAAATTACAAGGCAGGAAATATGTACTCATGAAATTCATTAATGACATTTCAAGAGTCATTGTGGTCATTTTAATGTTCCTCTATAGCAAAACCAAAAAGTTTTGGGACGCCTGGGTGGCTCAGTTGGTTAAACGACTGCCTTCAGCTCAGGTCATGATACCAGAGACCCAGGATCAAGTCCCACATCGGGCTCCCTGCTCGGCGGGAGGCCTGCTTCTCCCTCTCTCACTCCCCCTCCTTGTGTTCCCTCTCTGGCTATGTTTCTCTCTGTCAAATAAATAAAAATATTAAAAAAAAAAAAGTTTTGCTATTGTGAAATTATAAATGCAAACATTAATCATTCATATTCTATATAATATGGTTTTGAAGAAAGAAAAAAGATTCATGTGAAATGCATCCTGTGATAAGCATTATTTCCAGAAGAAATTTTAAAAAAACTTTTTAAAAAAGATTTTATTTATTTATTTGACAGAGAGAAACACAGCTGGAGAGGGAACACAAGCAGGGAGAGTAAGAGCCGGAGAAGCAGGCTTCCTGATGTGGGGCTTGATCCTGAGACTCCAGGATCATGACCTCAGCCGAAGGCAGATGCTTAACAACTGAGCCACCCAGGTGCCCCTAAAAACATTTTTTTTAAAGGCTAGTGGGAAATATAACTTTTTAAAAATATCCTGGGAAAGAGTTTTAAGGAAGAAAAAAAAAATCCCCCAAATAGTTGGTTATATCTAAAATTCCCAACAATATGTAAAGAGTGGCACTTTTCTCATCTCAGAAATCTCATAAAAATTAAATATTTATTTCATGAATTATTGATCAGTCTATTAGAACCCTTATGTGAATATAAAAATGATTAATATCTTTTAAAATGTTAGAACATAAAAGGTATTATTTTAGTTTTCAGAATTAAGACTTTATTTTTAACTGTTCCACTTTCTTTTACCTCAATTTAATTTTCATAGATAATTAAGATATTTTAAAAGCATTACTTTTGACTGGAAACCTTTCCCTTTTGGATCTCTCACTACACAGGGAGAAGTTATCCATCACCCCCACCCTCCATTTACATCTGTTTTCTTCATTAAAATCTGTAGACATTTATGCTGGCAGCTTTGGAAAGTTCAGAAAACTGTTTATGTAGTTAGGCTGTTCCAAGCAGTCCCCGGCTACTAGGTGGTAGTACTTTCCTGATCCTTCTTGCACAATTATCAAACCCTTTCCAGGAATGATGTCATTTCATTGGCAGAGAACTTTTCCAACCAATCTTTTCTCTTCTTTTTCTTTTCTTTTTTCTTTCTCTTTTTTTCTCTCCCTCTCTCTCTTTCTTCCAAATCATCCTATTCAAGGTCATAGTGACCAAGTATGTACAAAATTAACATCCCTATTTTATTGCAAATCAAATTAGCTTCAGAAATGCTTGTTTTCAGGTGCAAATAAGGTGATTTGATTTTCTCTGATGAATTTTAGCTTCTATAAAAATACCACAAATTGGGGCACCTGGGTGGCTCAGTTGGTTAAGAGACTGCCTTCGGCTCAGGTCATGATCCCGGAGACCCAGATGGAGTCCCACATCGGGCTCCCTGCTCAGCAGGAAGCCTGCTTCTCCCTCTCTCACTCCCCCTGCTTGTGTTCCCTCTCTGGCTGTGTTTCTCTCTGTCAAATAAATAAAATCTTAAAAAAAAAAAAATACCATAAATTTCATGATTACCTTAACATGTATATTACCTGATATTTAAAAGAAAGGTTAAGTATTAAAGTAAGCATCTTATGATATGTTACAAACAATAAATGAGCTTCAAGCATAAAAAGTTTCAGTCAGAAATCACAGTTTCTGTCTAAAAACTTACTTATATCAGATTGTAAATATCTAGCCAAGTATGAAAATAATTAATTGTATAGATAACATATTTTAAATAAAATGAAACTTTATTTTAAATACTGTATCTTAAATAAAATGTCACTTAAAAAACAAAATTGCTTATACATCATTATGAAAACAAATAAAAAGTATAATGCTTATAGATATAGACTGAAAGGGCATACAAACCGAAAACAATCATGAACAAAATATCAAAGTTTAGGTTAGTGGATTATAAGTGATATAATAAAACACTTTTATAATTTAAAAATAATTTTTAATTATAACTTAAAATTATTTTTATCAGTAGCATGAGTTTTAGAGAAAGTAACTAATTAATTTTAATAACTTCAGTCCATAAACACATTAAAAACAATTTATCATTTACAGATTATGCATACTTTTTAAACAAAAAAATGGCTTAAATATTATGTTAGGTCAATGTTACAGTCCAAAGCCACTGACATTATAATCATCCCTTACGAAATAAAATAATAAGTAAAATGAACTTACAAAAATTCATACAGAATATCTTTCTGTCTTTCATGATGACTAAAAACACAAAGTTTGTATCTAGGGAATAATCTGCTTTCTTTCCCCATTAGCCTGGACACAGAGGAAAATGTGATATATTCATGTACTTCTAACTTTAACATAATATTATTAAATAAGGTATCAGCATAAAGTAAATATTATTTACATAATCTTTTCTCAAATGTTTATGTTATAGCAAGTATAATATTATAATTAAAAAATTTACTTCACTTTGTTGCCAAATAGAATCCCAGAAAGATACACAAGATAGGATCATGTAAGAGAAAATATATCAGGATCATCACACAGCTCGAAATGCCAGAAACTGTGATAGCCCAAACCGAGAATGTTTCCTAGAAGAACTAGACCAGGTCTTTTTAAATGCACTGAGGACTACGGGCCTTTTCTTATGAGAAGTCCTAAATTAGTCACTCTGTAATACTCCACGTAGCATTATTCTGGGAATTGGGAAGGCACTGGTAATGACGTTGTAATCACGGAACATCAGGCTTTACCCACAACAGTTGAATTCTCAGGGCTAAGCCCTCTCTTTCAAGACATTGACACATTTTGTTTTGTTTTGTTTTAATAAAAACAATAACTTCAATGAATGAATTCAGAATATTTTTCTTTGGAAAAAAAATCAATAGGTAAACTTAACTTTAAAATCCAGGAAAAAGCTCAAAATCATAAAATTAGGATTGGTAATGAGAATGAACTAAAATAAAGAGGAAATTAGATAATCATTGCTTCAACTTTATGGAAATATATCTTAAAACCTGAACAAAGGGCATAATTGTCTAGGAAAATAAAAGATTTTAGAAAAAGGGCAAGAATGAGGAGATTAAAACAATGAATTTACATTTGATTAAAAAAATTACCAAGAAGAAATAGCACCCTACTTAGTGATAGGAGATACCTGGTTGTGCAAAAGCCCTTGCTGAACTAGCACCAAGGGTCTCAGAGGGCTAAAATAGACACTTTTTATTTTTGTGTGCATGCATACAAACACACGTGCATGTGCACACATACAAGCGCGTACACACACACACACACACACACACACACTATCAAGTGCTTCGAAGACAAATCTGTCCATTTATCTGCTTATGAAGAGTTACAGGACTCACCTTAATTTTATGACTTTTTTTGTCCTGCCAAAAAATAATCTACATTTCCACTCCCAAGAATAATGCTAGGTCATTAGATTGTTTCTAAACTGGCATTTTTTGAAAGGCTAATATATGCCAGACATGAGCTGGACCCTAGGGAAACAAAAAGTAAATGGGGTAGATATGATTTCTATAACTACTGAGCTAAAGGCCCAGTAAGAGAGACCAAAAAAACAAGTAAAGTCCATCCCCGTCCAGCGTGTGGCAAAATGTACTGTGACGGAGGAAGTTCCAAATGTTATAAAAGCATGCAGGAGGCCTAAAGAGTAAAGACTAAGCTGACACCTAAAAGGTAAAGAAGATTTAGTAGGTAGATACAGCAAGTGGGAATTGGGGCCAGAGATCCCAGAGTGGATGAAAAGCAGGTACAGAAGACTTGTAGAAAGAAGAAACAGGAGACTTGTGAAGTTAAAGTAATTCAGTATGATAGGAGTTGAGGGAGAGAAAGGGGAAAAGAATGAGTGAGTATGAAAAATGTAATCTATGTGTGGATATTTATAGGGTCAGGAGTGGAGGAGCAGATGGGATAGTGGACTGCTGACCACTAAGCCAGGAGTGAAATTTTTAAAAAAGCCTTAAAGGCCAGTTGAGAATTTCGATCTTCACCCTCAGGTCCACAGAGGGCATTACACAGGTGAGTGACGTGACTGGCTTTTTGCTTCAGCAGAATGCCCTAGTTCCAGGCTCCTGGAAGGGTGAAAGGTGGTAGGGTGCCAGTGGCATGAACTAAGAAAGCTGTTAATGGCACTGAGAAAATTAGACAAACCCCATGCACAGGAGTCAAAAAAACAGCTCTTGGATTGGGAGTGGGAAAGCAACTAGAACCAAAACAAAACCTAGTTTCCAGTTAACCAGATGGGGTGGTCTTGAGCTCTAGGTCTCATATGGTATACAAATAAATCTACCAACTAGGTACTCAGACCTGGAGGTCAAGGAAGATATAGGAGCTAAAGCAAGGACTTGGAAATCATCAACATTAGGATAGCATTTGCTAAGGTAAGAATGAAGAAAATTAAACAAGAATTTGTGTAGAAGAAAAAAGGAAGAGGAATCAGATAGATAGATACCTGTGGAATACTTAACTGAAACTAAACTAATTAAAGGGATGGCCCCAAACTCCCTTGAGTCACCCCACACACACAATGCATTAGATTTTTAGATTTTTTAAATGTGTATTTAAAAAATAAAGAGAAAGGGAGAGAGATTTAAGAAGCCAGAAAATTAGTAGATAAACCAGCAGAGAATTGTGCAAAAAAAGGGAAAGAGGACCAAGTGGGATCAACATGGTCAAATGTTATCTTTGGGTAAAGGAAAAATCAGGGCTGAAGAGGATGTCACAACAGACATCAGCAGGAGCATTTCCTGGTATGATGGGAAGAACTAAGGGGGCAGTAGGTTCTCTCTACTTTAAAGAATGTGGCTGTGAAGAGCAGGGGACAGGCAGGCTGGAAGGCAAGGGAAGTGAGGAGGATGTTTTAGTTTGTGCTGGCTCTGTTTTGTTTTAAAATGGGAGAAACTAGAGGGTCTTTAAAATGCTGATGAGTATGAGAGGATAGAGCAGGGAAAACTGATGTGTTTGTAGGAGGGCTGGAATGGGACAAAAAGCAAGGTGGAAAGATTAACTAGAAGAGAAGAGAAATCTACTTCCAATTTGATAGTAGAAAAGCTGCCAGTATTAGCTTTCCCTTGCATTTCTTGCTATCCATATCGCTTTTATTGGCATTCCAGACTGCTCAATCCTCTGAAACAGCAGACAACATCCCCTACTCTCTCTTCCCACAGCAGACCTGTTAATCTCTTTTCTTTTCTAGGTACTTATGAGCCAGCTAGGCATCCTAGTATCTCAGAACACTGCTTTAAGCACAGTTTTTATTAAATAGATGATAGATACAACAAATTTTGCCTATGCTACATCAGAGGGCACTTCAATCACTCCAACCCAGCACCAGTGAACTGAGGTACTAAAGCCACTGAGGTTGCTGGCAGAAGGAAAGCATCTTTGCAATCTTGCCCCCAAGGACTCTTGATAATATCAAACTAATCTATGAATTTCTCACTCAGTAACATTTTCAGCAAGCTCAATTATATATATTTGAAAAACATTCAAAATTTCATTAGTCACATTAAGTCTTTGTCAATTGTAAGCCAGCAACCTTCGTATAACATAGGTGATAGAAGCTTCCAGCCGTAGAGTTACACCTCAATCTCAACAGAGCTGTTAAGTGAGAAAATGGTGACTTGCAGACCTGAATGTTTCCTATTCAGATCCTGTATGAGGGATATAAAGCTTATTCTCACATTTGCTGTTATTATTAAACGCTAAAGTGAAACGTGTTACAAACAGAATGAAAAGGTATCACTTTGCTTAGGAAACATCATCAGTTGGAAGAATCTCAAGGAAACCACATAATTTTCAGTGTAAAAGATGAAGCCAGTAGATTGCTAGCACCAAAATAGTCTCTTAAAAAACACTAGAAAAAAAAAAAAAAGGAGGAGGAGAAGGTGAAGGAGGGGAGGGCTGGGGGTGAAGGAGGAGGAGGAGGAGAGGACATTCTATATATTGGTCTAAAGTCTATCTCCAAGAAACAAAGAAATGGAAAATTCACTGTGACTCACCTTGGTGGGTCCATTTCCATTAATTGCCACTGGTAATGTTTCATAAAATACATTCTTAGCTCTGGCTTTGCCATTTTCAAATTTCAAAACAACTTCATCTGGGTTAAAAAGAAAAAAATACACAACTAGATTTTAGTCATTTAAAATGTGTGTGTATTCATATATGCACATATAGGTGTACCTGTATCTTCTGGTTCTTACAAAATTTCCCATAATGCCATTCCACATGCCACAACACTTAACAAATTTTGCCTATGCTACATCAGAGGGCACTTCAATCACTCCAACCCAGCACCAGTGAACTGAGGTACTAAAGCCACTGAGGTTGCTGGCAGAAGGAAAGCATCTTTGCAATCTTGCCCCCAAGGACTCTTGATAATAATGTGATCCAGGATGAACTAAATGATTGTCTGGGGCACCTGGGTGGCTCAGTGGGTTAAGCCTCTGCCTTCGGCTCAGGTCATGATCTCAGGGTCCTGGGATCGAGGCCCACATCGGGCTCTCTGCTCAGCAGGGAGCCTGCTTCCTCCTATCTCTCTGCCTGCCTCTGTAGCTACTTGTGATCTCTCTGTCAAATAAATAAATTTAAAAAAAAATCTTTAAACGATTGTCTGAATTGATTCAACTGTGAAATGGGATCCTTGCCTGCCTTTCAAAGTTATTATGATGATATGATGATAATAATTATATAAATATGGCAAATAGAACACTGACAGACATGAGTAAGATCTCCACAATTAATGAATTAATGTATTTTTATTTTTAATATATTAGTTGATGTATTAGTATTTTTTGCTGAGATTATGTCTCTCAAGGCATACATGCATATGTACACAAAAACACAAACACACAAACACACTCACACACATTCCACAGTGTATGTGCCTGGTTACCAGTTATCTTCAGCTACATAAAGTGCTCTAATATTCATACTCCTGGTAATTCACAATATAAAGAATTTACACTGAAAACTTTCTGACTATATGGTATAATTAACTTAAATTATATCTACAGATGGTGAAACACTAAATTTTAAATAAAGCTAGAAGCTTATCTTTTTTTGCACTAGTCTTAGGACATGATTTTAAATAAATGCATTTCACTATATCAAGCTAATATTAAGTCCATTATTTATTTTTAAAAGTTCTAATATCTAGGGGTGCCTGGGTGGCTCAGTCATTAAGCGACAGCCTTCGGGCTCAGGTCATAATCCCGGAGTCCCGATTGAGCCCTGCATCGGGCTCCCTGTTTGGCAGGAAGCCTACTTCTCCCTCTCTCACTGCCCCTGCTTGTGTTCCCTCTCTCACTGTGTTTCTCTCTGTCAAATAAATGAATAAAGTCTTAAATAAATAAATAAATAAATAAATAAATAAATAATAAATAAATAAATATTGTGATATCTATACAGTAAACCTTAATCATGGCCCCAAAATGGATATGGCAAAGGACAGACAGCTGAAAACACAGGTGTTCATTTGTATATATGAGCAATTCAGTATTTAGGAGGCATACCTACAGCTCCATTTAAAGCCTGGAAAATTTTGCATTTGTGATCCAATGTGATGTTAATAGCTTCCTAAAAATGAGAATACAGATACCACTGAAAATGACAACAAATATGCAAACAACACTATCATGTTAATATAGTTTATTCTTTTGAAGAATTTAAAGATCCTATTTGTAAATTATTCTAGCAATATTCTTCAAAAAGAAAGACTATACCTTTATAGTTAATTAGATTAAAGGATAAAGGGAATGGCAAACTATTCATGCCATTCTTCAAATATTTCCACTTCCCTACTTTATGACTAATTCTGACCAGTGAATTTTTAGCAGAGGTGAAATTATTTTGCTTCTAATCTGGAGCATGAAACTTCCCTTTTTTGAGACCCTAAGTGTGCTCTCTCTCTGGCACATGAACTGGTCAGCTCCATCAGCCCAGGTCCCAGGTGAGGACAGTAAGCAGAAACCCTCTGCTGACCTACAATGGACATGTAGCAGGAGAAACAGACCTTTGTTGTGTTAAGCTCTTGGGATTGGGGTTATTATTGCAACATAACCCCAAATCCAACCGCTACAATAGGAATGTAATTAAGGAATGTAATCATAAAGATTAATCTGCTTTACAAACTTTATGATTCTCAATATACCAGCTTTTCAGCTATATTTCTCTATATAATAATACTATATAATAATTGTCAATAATATAATAATTGTCAATAATATAATAATTGACTTTGTATATTGTTATGGTATATTGTATATGATTGTATATGAATCAGAATTCATATGAAGCTCTAATCCACAATGTGATGGTTGGTATTTAGAGATAGGACCGTTAGGAAGAAATTAGGGTTAAACTGAGGTCATGAGAGCACTGTCCTCATGATAGAATTAATGCCTATATAAGAAGAGACACCAGAGAGTTTGTACACACTCTCGCTCTCCTCCTATATGTGTGTGTCTTTGTGTCTCTGTGTGTGTCTCTCTTCAGCATGAGAGGACAGGGCAAGAAAGTTACTGCTGTCTACAAGCCAGAAAGAGAGTCTTCACCAGAAACCAACCATGCTGGCACCCTGATCTAAGACTTGCAGCCTCCAGAACAGTGAGAAACACATTTCTATTATTTAAGCCAAGCAGTCTATGATATTTTGTTATGACAAACCAATTAGGACACATGCTAACCAGATAAAATTTTACGCAGCCAGAGAATCTTTTTTTTATTAAGTTCAGTTGGCCAATATATAGTACATCATTGGCTTTTGATGTAGCATTCAACAATTCATTGCGTATGACACCCAGTACGTATCACCACATGTGCCCTCCTTAATACCCATCACCTGGTTACCCCATCCCCCAACCTCCCTCCCTTCTGCAACCTTCAGTTTGTTTCCCAGAGTCCAGAGTCTTGATAGAATCTTAAACAGGATTTATACAACCAAAACTATTATGAACTCAGCAGTGAGAGTTCAGAGAAAGCATGCTAAAGCAGAGAAAACTAAATAAGAATCAAAGTACATTCACAGTTGAATTACACTGAGAAAGACGAGCATGATGCTGCAGAGGCTAGAACTCATGCCAACAGCAGGTCTCTCCTCCCAGATTAAAGAGCAAGTCCTCAGGCTTGCTCTGTCAGGCACATAAGATGGAAAGCAAAAAATGGAGATGAAAAATAAATGTTTTAAGAATAAAGTTTCCTCAGTATTAAGTGTCTGATGAAAATATTCAGATGACTGAAATATTTATCTAGGGAACAGAAACAGCCAGAGTTGCAAACTCACTGTAAAATATACTTTAAAAAACTTGTTTCCAATAACGGCACCCACAAATTATACAATTCAGTACATTTTAGAACTATGTCAGTTCTAAACTACGCCAGTTATACACAGTGAATTTATGAAACATTAACTTACATTACATAAATATACTAAACATATTCTCAAATTAGGGCACTTTGGTTTTACTTTTCTCCAAAGTTTCATTTAAATCAATCTCAGGAATGGTCTCTCAAGGGCCAGTAATATAGCTATTGTTCCCTACATTCCCCTCCTTCATAATAGAACTCAGATTTTCAGTAGGATGTTTCTGCTTGAAATAAAGGTCAACATTTTCTTTCCATATTGTGCATAGCCACATAAATATGTTCTGGTCAAAGAAAGATTTTTTTTTCTAGAAAGGTTATTTAAAGAGACTTGATACAACGGAGATAGCCCTTTATTTACTATTCGGCCTGTTAACTGCCTAGAATATGGATACAATGGCTAGAGCTCCAGTAGCCATCTTAAGAAAGGAGGTTATATTGAAAACGGGAGCTATTCCATACCCTCTTCAGTGGATCAATGTAAATTTTGGTGTAAAATAGCTGATCATCATCATTATCCTGGAGATTCCACTGTTGAACAATCTGGTTGATATACGGAGCATAACCAATAAATCCTGTAATATAACAGAGTGAGATTAGACAATTTAGTAGTCAAAGACCAAAACTTGTGTCTATTAATTCCAGCGACCAGTTGCATAGACTTGTAAAGCCATTAGGCCTAATCCTTAGGTTGGAATTCTATAGCTCACCATGAAAAAATGTTATTGAGCATCCTTCATTTTATATATAAACTATTAATAGAGTAAGTTTTTACCACCAACTACAAATCAGAGACTCAAATAAACACATTCCCAAAATTAACTGACACAAGAGAGGGAATAATGTTTTCCAAGGCTCCTAAGGGAAAAAGTTACTAGGAAAGAATTGAATAAGACAGAAGAATTTTCTTCCTGACCTTCTAAAATGCTCTTTCTTGGATCGTTTGGAGAGAATTCACTGTTTCTGGGAAAAAAACAAAACTCTACTACAGTGGTTTTAATGTCCTTGCCAGTGATGCTAACAAAATCAAAGGAATGTTGGAAATGTCACTGACTGTAAGCGTCTCAAAGAAATTCTATATCTAGGCCATTTGGGGAATTTTTCCTTTCCTTGAACTGGTCATTATTGTACCTGCTAAACCATTTTCTGGCCAGATTTTGTGTGTCACAGTCTGGAGAAGGAAGTCTAAAATTGGATTGTTCCCCTTGGCCTTCGAGCATAAGCATTAAATTCGCCAATAACAGTTGTCTATGAAAGACACAGACAACAGGATCATTTTTCCCCCTTTTGAATCTTTCTCTGCATTTCAGAAATGCAGCCAAGTTGCTATGTTTCATTCACATGCAATACTTTTAAAAAGGGACCAATGTTACTCCTGTGAATTAAAGGAAACCTAATTTTTTTACCCTCGAAATTAAAATTTCCTCATAGGAATAAAAGAATGAAAAGAAATAAGTCCAGGAATAATGTTACCTAGAGAAACAAGACAAAATGAAAACATGCTTAAACCAATTACTGGTTGCTCATTTTTATTTTCATCAAATTAAAAAATCCTAAAACACTGAAAAATAGGGCATTTTTAATTCCTATTTTATCTACTATGATGAAAAATATGTCCAAGTAGTGACATATGGCATTTTCTAATGGCTTATATTGCTGTTTCTCAAAAATTATGTTCCCTTATCCTTTTTATAAATCTATTTCAAAAACTGAAAAGAAATTCCATGTATTTTCAAGGTGTATGAGATATATTTCATATGACTTATTATATTTTTTATTAAACTGCCATATTATGTTTATAATATTCTGAAATTTTCCTGATTAGGAAACACGTTTCCTTTCCTTGATGAATTTTTTTATGATAAATCATAAATGAAACTCTTGTCCCTTAAGTAACTCTCAATATACCATGCATGAAATTATATGAATTTTTTTGAATATATTTAGATTTCTAGCATCACTTTAATTACTATGACTACAGAAAGCACAAGGATCATACTTTGATGTCCTTATATGATCTCTTTCCCCCTTAACAGCACCTTTTCCTTAGTTAAACTAGCTCACAAAGGCACTTGCTAGTCTTCTGCTGTTTCCATAGCACCGTCCATCTGTCTGAAATTTAGATTCCTGAATAGATACACCTTTATCGAGATGAATCTACATATGATATTTTACTACATATGTCATGTTTAGAAAAATTAATAAATACAAAATAAAACTTCTCCCAGAGGTCTATAGGTAAATGATTTTTAAAGTACCTAGGACTTTGGATGAATTAAAAGCTAGCCCTGTGTTACTGAGAACCTGACAGTTTGGAAGTAGAAGTGCACCAGTCCATAACTGAGGGTTCAGACAGAGACATCAATAGGGAGCAACAATCTTCGGAGAAGCCTCATCAGGGTATAAACTGTAAATCTAAGAGGAAAAGACGGCTAAGGCAATGAGGTCGGAGTGACCAATCTGAGAAAACCTAGGCTCTGACTTGAATATGGAAATGAAATCCAAAGGTGATAGATAGATTGGGAGAAAAATAAAATGGTCAAGACATCCCCCAAAGGATAAACTGTGGTTGTATTGAGATGGAGAGAAAAGTGAGCTGAGGGGCGCCTGGGTGGCTCAGTTGGTTAAGCGACTGCCTTCGGCTCAGGTCATGATCCCAGAGACCTGGGATCGAGTCCCACATCAGGCTCCCTGCTCAGCAGCAAGCCTGCTTCTTCCTCTCTCACTCCCCCTGCTTGTGTTCCCTCTCTGGCTGTGTTTCTCTCTGTCAAATAAATAAAATCTTTAAAAAAAAAAAAGAAAGAAAGAAAAAGTGAGCTGAAAAACTGGAATTTAAGGTTTCAGAAGGGCAGTATTTATAATGGACTGACAAAGTTCCAAGGTACAACTACGGGAATGGGTTGCTAAAATATATTGCAGGTAAACAGAGCTGGAATTGAGGCATCTCAGAGAAACTATATTACTTGCTAAAGGTTTCATTGTTATAAGTGGCTTGAGCAGAGCCTAGAACCCCAAAATGCTGTTACCTCAAGTAGTACTTACTTGAACTAGACTCAATAGTATCAGTTATATACATGAAAACCACACACAAAAAATTGTTTTCCCAATATGGCTTGCAACTTCCATCCAAACTGTTTTCCTAACACGTCCCCCATCCTATTTGGTTATGTCTTCTGGTCATATGTTTTTATTAATCTCAGTCTAAGGAAAACATTTTGGAGTCATAATGATGTCCAAAGTCAAATTCTATTTTATTTTTTAAAGGGAGAGGAAAAATGTGATAGTCTGTTCTTTTAATCCATGATTAAAGATAATGCAGCATTTCATACCTAGACACTCAGTGCAAAACTTTTTGACTAGTGATTTCAAGACAAATCACACATTTATTCTGATATATTTAAAATATAGATAAAATTGGGGCGCCTGGGTGGCTCAGTTGGTTAAGCGACTGCCTTCGGCTCAGGTCATGATCCCGGAGACCTGGGATCGAGTCCCCACATCGGGCTCCCTGCTCGGCGGGAAGCCTGCTTCTCCCTCTCTCACTCCCCCTGCCTGTGTTCCCTCTCTGGCTGTGTTTCACTCTGTCAAATAAATAAAATATTTTTAAAAAAAAATATATATATAGGTAAAATTAAGTAATCCCTATTTTTTTTACAGCTACATAATTGTAGATTGAACTTTTTCCTAAGTTAGGGAACTTACTAAACCCATTAACCTATAGCCAGAAAATCCTTAATGAAACTACAGTCAGAAGACCCAAATCCATGTTGTTTTTCCTTGAACAACTGAATGTCTTTAGGAAAAGTCACATAAATTGGGGGAACATGGATTTTCCCACTTATAATCTGGAAATAATATTTATACCACTCAGTTTTGTTAGGAGCATCATATGATATGATATGTGGAAGATCTTTCGTCAACTACACAATATACCATGGATTCTAAACTGATGTATCTTTTCACAGTAATAAGAAGATAATATTCTTGTCTATAGTTACCTATATCCAAAAAAAGGCTGTTTCATCAATCTTTATAATTTTCTGTGACTAGCATTAAACTTCTCTGCCAGTATCTTACCCACCTCCCGAATTCAGGTAGCGTTTCCCAATGTGCACAATGGGATACTTGTCTGCTAGTCGTTTATCGGGCCACAGAAGTCCATCTGCTGCAAACACCACTTTGTGGTTTGACTTTTGGAACTTTTTTAGAACTTCTTCTGGACCACCAGCAAATATGACATTAAAGCTGTTTAATGAGCAGGGGGAAAAGAAGTTTTAAAATACACTTGTCAGAATTTAGGCACATAAACCAAGAAATACTCCCTAGTAAAGTTAGAATTTAGAATCCAACCTAAGATTAATACCGGCTACTTACAGAATACTCCAAACAATTTTCCCTCAAGTTAAATTATATGGATTGTACTAAATTATTCATGTTTACATTACATTGGCAATTGAAGTTCAAAGAAAGACAACTTTTTTTAGTACTAGTCTTAGTATCACCCCAGATGAAAATGCTAAAACTGTGTTCAAAGATTAAAAAGTCAATAACTCGGGAATGAATCTTGGAACGCTGGGAAAAAAAAATTTAAGTAACAATAATAAATAAATAAATAAATAAATAAATAAATAAATAAATAAAAAATTTTTAAAAGGTCAATAACTCACTATTTAACTTAATAATATAGACACAGTCACCGACAAAAGCTGCCATTATAACCGCCTAATGTTTCAATGGAATTTGTACCCATCTACTATAATTTCTGAAGATTTCATTATCTTTGACAAAATGTGTTCGACTACTAAATATCACCTATATAAATTTATGTTTGTATCACTAGGTAGCCTAAAATCTTAAAATAAAAGTGTTTAGACAATTGCATCTTTTTAAAGCTCAGTAAATTTGAAAAATAAATGTCAAAAAGTTGACACTAGAATTTAATGTCTATAGTCTCACTGATTTTTCTAGAGACATTATTGCTCATTATTCATTCACAGAATGACTATGACTTAAAATAATAAGTGTAACAGCTACTACCTGATATGCTTCCACCTACAAAAAAAAAAGGTTTTTTTTTTTAAGATTTTATTTATTTATTTGACAGAGTGAAAGATCACAGTAGGCAGAGAGGCAGACAGAGAGAGGAGGAAGCAGGCTCCCTGCTGAGCAGAGAGCTGGATACAGGGCTTGATCCCAGGACCCTGAGATCATGACCTGAGCCGAAAGCAGAGATTTAACCCACTGAGCCACCCAGGCACCCTGCAACCCACAAAATCTTTTGCATCCTTTTTTCACATCAGAGAGCCTCAAAACCAAAAGTTTCTAAAGATGATAATTTATTGACCTGACATCCCAGTAGCAAACAATAAAAACAAACAAATGTTCACGAATTCAGCACCAAGTTTTCCTAGTAGCTGACAGTCCAGAGGTACTGTTGTGAGATGTGAGTGAAGGAGTAAGGAGGCTGTTCCACAAGACTTTCCCACCACACTTGCTCTCAAAGATCTTGTTAATATGCCAGGATAGTAATAATGCATCAGGCAAGATTTAATAACTTTCTAGATATGAATTATTTTATCACAATAAAACACACTACTGCTCATCTCTATAAAAGTAAAAGTCCCACGAAGTTTTAAAAATTACTTTAGCAAGAACAGTGTAAGTTTACCCTTGTGGCAGAGATGGTGATTGACCCCCATATACATTCCCGAGCCTTTATGTGAATAATGGAATCCCTCCACGTTAACTGGGCACATAACCATCCTGCTAAAGACTATTCTGAAACTAGTTGTGGCCACATGTTCAAGTCTGTCCCATGGAATGTGAGTGGAACTAGTGTGCTTCTTGCCCTCTGCTCTTTCCCTCATTTTCTTTCCCTTTCACCATCAGCTACACTTCACAAGTAACAAATACTTGGCATACACACACCTGCACCATATAATCCACTTCTGAATCTTAAAGCAAAACAAAGAGAGTTAAAATGCTACTAATGTGCAACTAAATTTAGTAATTGTGCCCAGCCAATATATATATTTTTTAAGATTTTATTTATTTGACAGAGAGAAACACAGCAAGAGAAGGAACACAAGCAGAGGGAGCGAGAGAGGGAGAAGCAGGCATCCTGCCAAGCAGGGAGCCTGATGCAGGGCTCGATTCCAGAATTACCTGAGCCAAAGGCAGATGCTAAACAACTCAGCCACCCAGGTGCCTCACCAAATTTCCTCTTTTTCTTATAAAAAAGTACAACTTTGCTCCTCAGTATGACCACTTTAGATTTCTGCCTACTAAGATTATCCTGTCTTTTCAAACAGGGGTACTTTCCTAATGACTACCAGTTGTTGACATATTCTTTTTAATATTAAAGATTAGGAAAGAAGACCAGTGTCATGGATAATTGAGCCATAAGAAGCAAGGCAAATAAATTAAACCTTCTGAGACAGAGACTGACCTACAAGTTGAAGAACCCCAATATATTATCTGGACATGGAAAAAAGGGCTTATTATGTCAGAGAATCACATGATTGCATACTGAGGCCACCCGATTCAGGAATTTTCAGGTAGCACTGTGTCTTTAGAGATATAAATGCACATTTGGAAACTGAGAATTTCCTGTCATTATAATTCTAGTGAAGGATACAATATCCACACTGTATGTCTCAAAGTATTAGCAAAAGCCAGGAGCTTGAAAGGGAGGCTTTGGGTGCCTGGGTGGCTCAGTGGGTTAAAGCCTCTGCCTTCAGCTTATGATCTCAGGATCCTGGGATCCAGGCCCACATCTGGCTCTCAGCTCAGCGGGGAGCCTGCTTCCTCCTCTCACTCTCTGCCTGCCTCTCTGCCTACTTGTGATCTCTCACTCTGTCAAATAAATGAATAAAATCTTAAAAAAAAAAGAAAAGGAGGCTTTGTAACAACTTCTTTTTATGATTTAGTGATTTATAAGCATGTCTTATCTTTATAAGAAAAAACAATTATTTTAAAGCAAAATGAAAGGGCAAAAATTATGTTCACATAATTCAAGTACGAATTTGACTGAATAAAAACTTAAGGTTACTAAAACCTTCCCATCGTATTTAGTGGCATTGTTATTTCTGTGTTTAAGTACTTTAGAAAAGTTCTCTAAATTGATTTAAAACTTTTCAAAGTGAAGAACGTTTTTCTACTTAAAATTAGTTTGGCCAGAACAACCCAAATAATCAAATTTTTAAAAAATGCACAACAGTCACAAAAATAATTCTCATAGGAATTTGCTCCATTTAAATATGAAGACTAAAATAAAATTTTTCCATAGTTAACTCTGGTAAATATTCCTGGGTCCTGCAAAAACCATAAGGTCCCACCTTATGTGGTCATATTGAGTTCTCTAACAGACCTGTCAGTATTCTATCTCCAACAGGTCATTCAAACTTTTACAAGTGTTTGTCCTTCTGTGTTCCTTGTTTCTGTGGCATCATCAACCACCCAGTCACTTAAGTTGAAAATCTTTCTTCCAGCCTTGCCTCCTCTCTTATATAGCCTCTTTCATCAAATATTTCACCAAGTCCTATTGATTCCACCTACTTAATCTATTTAGCATTCAAATCCTCTCCATTCTTTCTAGAAGACACTGGACTAGATTAGTTCAAAAACCCTACAAGCCCCACATTACCTATCTGCACTCCACTTCTGATAAGGACTGCCTGATAAACTCTCCTGAAACCGTTCCAGTCCCCAGACTGGATCAGTGGTTCTCAACTAGGTCTAAAGCAGGACTCTATACAAATAATTACTATCTAGCCTTTTACAGAAAACACTTTAGGCTTTGAGGGCCATATGGTCTCCTTCACAATGACACCATTCTGCTGTTGTGATGCAAAAGCAGCCAGAAGCAATCGACATAGCCGTGTCCCAATAAAACTATTTATAAAAATAAGAAGTAGGCTTGACCACAGTTTACCAATCCCTGACTGTGGAATAAAGTCTAAATTAATCAGCATCACAATAATAATTTTCCATTAACTAACCTGCTCTGAAACCAGACTGAGTTATTTGACCTGTCATCTGTGTTTACTCATAATGTTTCATCCACTTAGCACATCTTTTCCCAACTGGGTCCACACATTCACCCTTGAGCCCCATTTCAAATCTCACCTCTTCTAAAAACTTCTAGTCGATCAGCCTAAATGGAAAATATCATTCCCTTCCTTTTAACTCCCACAGCTCTTTTCATTTCCCCTTTCATGGAACATTTTATTTCTTGCTCTTCATGCTGAGAAAGTCTGTCTTATACTAGACACCCTGTTCTTCCTTCATCGGCCAGACCCACAGTTTCATTCATCTGTGTATTCCCCTAAGCCTTGTATTTTGAAGATAGTCAGTAAAGATTTGTTGAACAAATGAGTAAATAAATAAAAGAATGAATGAGTCATCCCCAGTCTTAACAAAAAGCAAAAGTTACTGGATAGCCAGAAAAGAAAGCAACAGAAGTGTTCCCTAATTTTATTTATTTGTTCCTTCCCAACCCAAAAATTTCATCACTGACACAAACTTAAGCCCAAAGTTATAATCACCCAAACTATTAGCAGCAATATTTAAAAAAGCTTGTAGTCTAATGAAACTGAAGCACACCAGCAGCAACACACCTTTAATCATGTCCTCACCGTAAATACACATCAATATTTCTATAGATAATACCACAAGCCAGTACTATAAAACCGCTCTCCCCTCTCCCTGAAAAAAAAAGCAGTTAAAACTGTCAACCAAGAGGGTGCCTGGATGGCTCAGTAAGCTAATGCCTCTGCCTTTGGCTCAGGTCATGATCTCAGGGTCCTGGGATCGAGGCCCACATCGGGCTCTCTGCTCAGCAGGGAGTCTGCTTCCTCCTCTCTCTCTGTCTGCCTCTCTGCCTACTTGTGATCTCTCTCTCTGTCAAATAAATAAATAAAGTCTTAAAAAAAAAAACTGTCAACCAGGAGACACTTGGCTGGCTCAGTCAGTAGAGCATGCCACTCTTGATCTCAGAATCATGAGTTCGAATCCCACATTGGGTGTGGAGCCTACTGAAACAAATAAATAAATGTTTTTAAAACGGCATCGACGCAGTTGAACTTGCAAAATAAATTACAGTAAAATCATAGTATAAAATAATAAATAAATTTAATGTAAGAATTTTGAAGGAGGGGTAGGAATTAGCTCTTAAAAAGTGGATGCTACTTTAAAAACTAAATATTACTGGGAGGCTTTTTTCTCCAAATGGTATAGACTTTCATTTTCCACACAGAATTCTTACGGAGGCCGGGTGGAGGTAGGAGTCAATGAGGACACTGCCAACCTAGAGAATTATTTTCTCCAGACTGTTTTCTGAGTGGCTAGTGCAGCATAACAACTAACAGAGAATGCAGCTAAGGCAGGAATGGCAGCAAGACATTGAACTGCTCAAGCTGCTAACTAGCTCCCTGTGAGGCCACGAGTTACCACTACTTGTTGTTTCTGAGTCAGTCTCCTTATTGGGCAAAATAAACAGTCCAACGGTGGTTAATTAAATGAAAAATTCCCTCTACATTTAAATAATAGTTAAGTTTATCTCTGCAACATGAGTACCTTTAAATCTGACACATATTTAGTACACAGTAAGTATTCAGTAAATCAATGAGGGAATTAAAACAAAACTTTTAAAAATCCCCCAAACTTACTATTATGCAGCTATGACATGTCATATACAATATATACAGAGCCATGGATAGAAAAACGTATCCAGGGGGCAAGATTTCTGTCCCACTCAGCCCTTTCTTCTTGACTCCAGTTCCAACCACACGGGTCAGCACCATATTCTGCACATAACAGATACTTAATAAATGTTTACTCAAAAGAACAAACTTCAAAGAATAGGCAATCTGGTTTGGGGAAAAAAAAAATATATATATATATGTTATATATTATATATACACACACATATATTTGTATACATACATACACAGTCAGGCAAATTAATGCCATACAAGAGTATCATATATCAATCTACAGACAGACAAATAGATAATATATAAACATATATATATAAACACTCAATACTTCTTTTGCATACAATATTTCTTCCTCATTCCAACACACCCACTAATATAGTCAGTAAATATTAACAAGAACATTTGAACAATTTGAAAAAAACAAAAGTCACTCATTTCCTACCAAATTCCTAAACATATTTCAGACTATTCTGGATGAGCCAGAAGGCAGTGCAATATATTTAAGTGACAGCTAATGATTTCACTCTTTCTTTCAAAAAAGGAAAAAAAAGAAAAAAGTAGTACTGAAACTAAAAACTCTGATGTATTTTGGCCTTCTTTCATACTAATATAATGAAATGTTGTCCATTGCTAATGAATAGGTTCTTTCTGTCTGCACACTTAAATGGTCATTGCTGCCAGGAAGGAGGAGTCCATCAAATAAATCTGCTATAACTGATTAAAATTATAACCATCATACTTCGAAAGCTTTGCTTTCAGAAAATTTTTATTCTGTCTTCTGTATAAAGTATGTAAGACAAAAATTGCAGGCATACTGGGTATGTAACCTGAACTATGAAAGGTATAAAATATTTATTTCATAGAATAAAATAGATAGGATCTGGTCATCTATAAAATGAACAATATAAATTATATTTATGACAACAATAAAATCATAAAAACATTTTCATAAACAATAATCAAGACAATCCAATAAAACTTAATCTTTGACAATTTTCTAAAAGTAAATGATTCTAAAGAGATTATGCCAACATGCAAATTTTTTTAAACATCCAAACATTCTGAAGACATATTATGTCTTTCAAATTATGTCTGTTCAGTTTTATTTGCAAAATTAGTATAATATAATTCCTTGAGCACGGGATCTATGTTTATCTCTTTTTTATAGTGTTAAGTTTAATGCCTAGATCACAGTTTGTGCTCAAGATGTGTACTAAATGTAAAGTGAATTATCTGTTCACTGATACCACTTTCTCAGCAAAATAATATTTAGTGAGAGGCAGAAAGGAAACATTGCCTTAGATCTGGAAGATCAGAAGCATCATTTTCATGACTTCTGACAATCAAAATTTGTTTTTCTAATAATTTCAGTCTTTGTGGTTTAGAAAATTTGGATGCTTTCCTCCCTTTATAAATCATTTTATTTCTCTAAATGAATGAAGAAAATCAATCTTTAAAAACAGCTACAGTTGGTTTTTAAACTGGTGCAGTTGGTTAAATGCTGACTCTTGGTTTTGGCTCAGGGTTGTAGGATTGAGCCCCACATTGGGCTCCGCACTCAGTGGGGATTCTGCTTAGAGCTGTCTCTCCCTCTGTTTCTTCCATATCCTCTCTCAAAAATAAATAAATCTTAAAAAAAAAATTAAAAACAGTTTCAAAACTTCCACCATATTTTTCCTCTTGTAAAATCTGTTTCTCGATCTTTTAATACAAGTTTCTGTTAGCTAGTATTTATTGATACCTTGCTATTTACTCAGATATTTAAATCAGGTACATCTGCCAGCTTCACTGCCTAGAAATAAGGACAATTAGAATCCAACATGATAAGTGAATGGAAGCTAGCATTATACAAGTGATAAGGCATATACATTAACAGAAAAGATTTGTATGACTAAGATTATCCCTGCATTTTCAAGCAGTGTTACTTATCCTCAATGTCTCAGAACAGAGCCAACTAGAAAACTACTATAATAATGCTTTACTTTATATTCATTTTAATTCTATATAGACTTTTGTAGTGTAACGTTGGCTACAATTCTAATTTTTTAGGTTTAATCTTCCTACTGCTATCATTAGATTGCAAAAGCTCATAAACTGCAAAGTCAATTCCTTTATTTTATCTCAAAGTCATATAGTTTATATTTAAATAAATACTTAAATGGACTAAGGAGTGTCTATCTACCAAATCCTTGATATTTTCATAGAGGAAATATTCTTTTTTGGTGAGGCCAATAACCACCACCAAATATGTCTTTTAAATATTTCATTATATTGGGAGTCTTTCAAATGTAGCATATCTACGTTCTGATTAATGCCACTATCTGCAATATCACCCAGAAAAAAAAGAAATTTCTGCTCAATCCAATTCAAACTCAAATAATTATACCAACTTTATAATTACTTTTCTTCCAAAGAATTTTCTTAAGCCTAAATGAAAAAGAATAAAAGAAATAACCAAAGTTTTTACTAGACATTAATCTGATAAACAAAATATTCTACCACATGCTTCTTTTGGGTCTGGATTCTGCTGGTTTATAATTTACTGTATCTAGTACAGAACAAGCCTGTACAGATATTCAATTTGTATCTAATTTACTCATAATAAAACGCTTTCTGTTACATATTGGCCTATACATTATTCTAAAAAAAGAAAAAAAAACTGTTCACTATATAATAATTATTAGATCTGACCATCTGTCTTCAATGTGACTAAAGTAAATAATTTACACATTTTACAAGGTATTTCTAAAAGTAATGAAATGTTCCTTGCAATAAAACTCAAAGTACTCAGTTACCTTGATTAAGGTGAATTACAAAATCATTATGGGATAATTTTTCTCCTTAAGGTAATATGCAGCTACCAAGTTACAATATTTGTCCTCAAAATCTTTATGAGCCAATTCCAAAAGAACTACTCATACTCCTCCATTACAAGTCATCAAATTCATTATAAGTATTATAGTTGCTCTAATCAAGGAGAGATTGTCAGCTTTACAAGTATGAAGTAACTTGAAAAAAGTTTGTGGTACTTTCTCATATCAATAGCCTCAGTTTTCATTTTAAGAACCCAAACCCTTGCTAAATATGTTTATATCTAAATGAAATATGATAAATCGTACCCTATAGAGTACATTTTTAACATCTAGTCTCTTAGTTTTAAATGTTCATCCAAAAGACAGTTTAGAATACATATTCCCATGGAAGAAATGTTATAAAATTGTTTCCAAATTAATTCACAAAAACCTATCTAAATGAGCACAAGGGATTATTTGGAGGTATTGAAAATGTTCTAAAGGGCATCTGGGTGGCTTAGTTGGTGAGCTGTCTGACTTCAACTCAGGTCATGATCTCAGGGTCCTGGAACTGAGCCCCATATTGGGCTCCTTGCTCCGTGGGGAGTCTGAGTGTGGAAGGCTCTGGCACTCCCTTGGCCTGTGTTCTCTCACTCACTCTCTCGTCAAATAAAGAAAATCTTAAAAAAAAAAAAAAAAGACTCTCTTTTCCTCTCTCTCTGCCCCATGCCCCCCAAATAAATAAATCCTACTCTTGTCTTTTTTGTCAAGCTGGATCTTAACATACCTAATCTAAATAAACAAATGTAATGTAACCTCAAGCAGTTTTCAAAGTGTCCCTTTTCTTAAAAGAAAAAACTGGCATGTTATTATCAGTTTCTCCCAAGGCTAAATCTTAGATTGAGGGGAGAGGTTAAGGGTGGCAGGAGGTGGAACGGGGCAGGAGGGTAAAGGATATAGGTTAAGAGGTTCTTCTGAACACACAAAAGGAGGCTTGGGTATCTAAAACCATTACTGGCACATATGTGGTAACTTTTACAAGGAGAATTTGCCTCAAAGTCAAAATGTCCATGTGCAAGTTCAAGCTGACCAAAATGGTTGGTTGAAATCCACAGTAATTTCAGACCAAAACATACTCAATATTTAATCTGAACAGTTATTATGAGCTTCCTACTCTTTTTCCAAGGATAAAAAATATATATAATAATAGATTCTGCAGAAAAATTCCTGGTACACAAGCTGATAACAGCTACCCCACAATTTATGTTGCAAGAACAGGTTAGCTATTAAACAAAACTTTCTTTCCTGGGAGACACTGGGGAAATCCTAAAAAAGCAAGTATACAGACTTGCTTTTAATGGTTGATGGCACCAGGATTTCATTATGACTATTTTCATTTCAAAATTTATGCCTTTCTTATTTATATATTTGCATAAAAAGCATTACTCTTACTTTTATCTGCAATAATTATGGTTTTGGATTTTCAAATTAAGGGAGAGATAAAAATAAATTTTCCTAAGTTACAGAGGAAAATGCATGGGGATTTGAAATGAGCAATCAATGACAAAAAAATAAAAATAAAAAGGTAGAAAACAATGGAAGAAAGAAGGTGGCAACCACTAATAACTCATGACAACTGACATTATAAAAACTTGTAGAAAGACAATAAAGAAGGACAGTGGACACCACTTGAAATTAAGTAGTAGGAAAGTAAAACAATATGCAAAAATATATTTACACATTGGAAAGGCTTTCCTTTTTAAAAATAGGCTTTCTAGGGGCGCCTGGGTGGCTCGATTGGTTAAGCAACTGCCTTCGGCTGAGGTCATGATCCCGGAGACCCAGGATTGAGCCCCGCATCGGGCTCCCTGCTCCGCGGGAAGCCTGCTTCTCCCTCTCTCACTTCCCCTGCTTGTGTTCCCTCTCTCACTGTGTTTCTCTCTGTCAAATAAATAAATAAAATCTTTAAAAAAAAAAAAAAGGCTTTCTGATTTCTCACTTACAATTTTTTTTGTTGTTGTTACTAAAAAAATTTTTTTTCCAGTGTTCCAAGATTCATTCCCCATTCCCCACACCCAGTGCTCCACGCTTTAGGTGTCCCCAGTACCCACCACCAGGTTCTCCCATCCCTCCTTCCCCCTCCCTCCAAGTCCCTCAGTTTGTTTCTGTGTCCAAAGTCTCTGTTGTTTC